>VKOC01014942.1:0-27864 GCA_009364415.1 Spea multiplicata
TGCGGAATCTGCCGGCGCTTTATAAATAAATGTAATGTAATGTTATTATTTCAGTTATACTTATTATGTTTATGTATTTATGCCTTACTTCTCCTGAACAAAACAATGTATACATTTGTGCATATGGTAAAAAATGACAAAATATATTTTTGTCCTTTGGTTATGAAAACTCCCCAAAAGCTATACTAATAACAACATTTCTAAGACATGGGTAGCAGTACATGATTTAAGAATCACAGCCGTTTAAGGTGGCCATAAAATAATTTAGTGTGGAAAGAATGTGGAGGGGCTGAATGAAGATGAAAATAGCAATGTAAAAAAATACTCATGTATGTATTTTAGACATACAAAGTAAACCCTGTTAAATAAGGAGACATGATGCATAAACTAAATAATTTTGCATAAATGCCCCGTTTTAAATTTACTACACTGTACTGCATATAACATTTCCAGATTTACACAAATACTTTGAAGTAAACATCCACATGGAGGGGGTCTCTGTTCTCTAAAGCGTGAGTTTGCATGAGTTTCAACATATGAAGCTCATGATAACACTATGCAAGGACCAACCCCAGGGGACTTCTCCTGCAAGGAGGACTAAAATGGTCCTCCATAATGCATAGCGAAATCAGTGAGAAGAGTTTTAAGAAATCCTCTACATTACCATGATGCAGATCCAGCCTAGCCCTTCAAGCGGGAGAAGCTTACCTCTGTTGAATTAAGTCTTCAATTCTGCAACCGGAAGATAATATTTAATTTTCTGATGATGTTGCCAGTAGACTAAGCCTGTATTAACAAAGATTACAAATGTTTGCCTGCTTACGGAAAGGTCAAAGAGCAGGAAAGCTATTGGAACATTTGTGTCATGTACATGCATATTTTAAAAACAATTTATTATGTGTCATACATCGTGTTTGAAATTTTGATGCAACAACATGCCCCGGACATTTACCTTAGACAACTATTGTTAAGTGGAATAAAAAGGCATTAGCATTGCTGTCAGATATCCCTTTCTCTGTGTATTCTGCAAAAAGAAGAAAAAGGTATTTTTAGAAGAGAGAGTTATAGGAAACTGTCAAAAAGAAAGTGTTTATTTTTATATGATTAATGATATAACATAACAGGTTTAGCTATAGTTTATCTGCATTTTTTTGAATCATGCTAAATTTCTAATCATATGTGTTTCCTTTTGCTATTTTTTTTATAGCCTTGATATGATTCTATAGCCTGGATTAGCAGTTCAAAGTCATTTCAAGATAGTAAACTATAATGGTGATACTAATGTATAACGGTGAAATAGATGAGCCCACTACAAGGCAAACAATTATCCTACAAAACCTCAGACTGATGACCCTGTTGCTGCATTTCCAAAAATGCTACTTAAACTATAATAAAGCAGATTATTCTGTCAATGATAATTCTGCAATTGAGCATTTTTAGGACACGTTTCTTATTATATTAATTGATGTTTTAATGGGAAGCATCGACATTTGTAAAAACATCCAAGCATTTATCATTATACACTTGCTTCTATTGATTGTATACCTTTCAAGTTATAGAAAAAAAAATGCTGGATATTTACAAAGACACAAATCCATATCCATGATTTTTATGTTGCAACTTATACAAAAAAGTCAGTTTCTTCTGTTTTTTTCTACTTCCACAGACTGATTAAATGCTTAAAAAACCTTTCAATTGGTTGGAAAAGGTTTAAAGGTTATTTGCTTGTGACCTGATGAAAGGTTTGGTAGGATTGCATTTTGAGAGAAGATATGACGATTCTATTTCATAAAGAAATGAAGCCTCCAAAGTAAAAAAAAAAGGGCAACATCTCCTGTGTTCTAGGTCACACTAGTACTCCTTTGGTGTATAGCAAGACACAGATGAGAAACAATACAGGAAAATCATCCTCTGCACAAGAATAATCTCTTGACATTTTAAATGTTTTTGAATACTAAAATAGATTTTGTAAAAGGTATCCTTTTATGATAAAGTCACAACATGAAAAGTTAGGCGTCTTTAAAGTAACAGTTTATAGAAAACAAAAGGTACAAAAAATATGTAAAATGAAAAAAATTAAATAAGTAGTTAATGGAAAATACTGAACATTAAAATTGTAATTGCTATAGTTATAAACTTGAATTTCATCAGCATATCAGTCACTGAGCTAACATGGATCCATACAAGCCCCTAACATTGCATTGTAAGCTAATCAGACATTCCCAGCTGAGCATTAATCAGTGACTTAAACTTTTCTCTGTTATGAGTATCCCATGAGGTGAACCTCTAGATTGTAAGCTTTTTTGAGCAGTGCCCTCCTCACCTGTTTTAACGGTTATGTTTCATACTACTTGCCATGTCCTGTATACCAATTGTACAGTGCTGCAGAACATGATGGTGGTATACAAAACAATACAGATTAATAAATAATAAGAAGGCCCAAAATCACTGTGTCCATACAAGGTTGTGGAGTCCCTTGTTTATGAGTTGTATCCAAAGTAGAAAACACATTTTTGTGAATATTGTACAAAGTAAAAAGGCAGGGTTTAAGATGTGTACAAACCGCTACAGCGCTCTGTGGGAATCCTGCTATCCCACACAAACACAGTAATGCAAAAGAGAATAGTGGTGGTGTAACCCACCACAGTGAGTGGATCGAATAAGCAAATAAAGAGATATACCGTATTTGCTCGATTATAAGACGAGGTTTTTTCAGAGAGTCTTATAATCGGGGTCATCTTATAATCAGGCCTCAAATAGGTCTGACTATGAGACTAAGATCCAGATCCCCTACAGCTCTGCAGGGGACCTGGATCCTCCTGTCTTATGCCCCCCATTTAGCACCCCCCAAAATTTACTGGCGCTTCTGACTCCCCAGCCGGAAGGAGGTGTGGTTAGCAGCGGGGGTCCATCGCGCAGACCTTCCTCGGCTGTCAGAGATCAGAGTTCCCCGCACCGGTGCAGGGAATATTCTCTGACAGTTGGGGAAGGTCTGTGCGATGGACGCAGACAACCCCCACTGCTAACCGCACCTCCTTCCGGCTGCAGCAGTTGTCTACGCGAATCACGTAGACGTCTACCCGCTGCCCGGACAACACACCCGGAGTCAGAAGCACCGGTAAGTTTGGGGGGCTTTGGAGTGTTAAATGGGGGGCATAAGGCATTTCTGTAGGCAGAGTGCTCTATGAAATGCCTTTTAACCCATTAATGCCACTATGCCTCCAGAAATGCCTTTTAACCTTCTATATGCCACTCCGCCCCATAATATGCCTTTTAACCCCCTAAATGCCAGAGTGGCATATAGGGGTATATAGGGGGTCAAAAGGCATATCATGGGGCACAGTGGCATATAGAGGGTTAAAAGGCATACCATGGGGCAGATGTGCATTACTGGGGGGTCAGGTTGGAAAATAAAAGGAAATAAAACAAAATATTTTTTCTCAATCATAGCTTTTAGTTAAAAAAAAAAGTTTACATGAATTAACATTTATGGTAAAACTTTTTTCCCATAGGGTCATCTTGTATTCAGGTTTTTTCTTTTTTTCCTAAATTAATATGCAGATTTTGGAGGGGTCGTCTTATAATCAAGCAAATAGGGTAGGTTACCCCTCTGGGGTTAAAATCGATCAAGATCCGGGATGTACATGAAAGATAAAATAAACAAATAGTGCAACCTGCGTGCAACACACATTAATGCAATAAAGGTAATGGGCTAGAACACTCACATGAGTGGAGCCAATATGACTGGCTCCAATCGAAATCGCTATGTGTGATTTGGGATCAAACGCCCATCTGTTGGTGAAGATCTAATCCAGTGTAATGGATGTACAGTGCCCTCCATTAATATTGGCACCCTTGGTAGATATGATCAAACGATGCACAAAATACTCTGCTCTCATGGATATAAAACAATTGCAAACACAACATAGGTTTATCTGAAAAAAATCAAACAAACAGTAAATATATGTGTGGTGCAATTATTGGCAACCTTTTAGTCAATACTTCGTGCTACCTAGCTTTGCCAAGATAACAGCTATGTGTCTTTTCCTATAGTGCCTGATGGGCTTGAAGAATATATGGCAAGGACCCTGAGACTATACCTCCATACAGAACCTCTCCAGATTCATATAAGACGCAGCTAACTTCTGCAATTCTCTAGCTGTGATCCTTGGAGAAACTACAATCCAACATCACCTATATATCCATAAGTTGTTTGCAAGTTTTTTGTCCACTCGAACCATCCTCTATACAGTGCGTTGAGGCAATATAGACACAGGTCTTCTTCCAGGAGTTGACTTGAACTTCTTAATTATTGCCATGATGGTGAAACGGGCATTGGTTTTGCTATTTTCTTATAGCCACTTCCAATTTTGTGAACCTCAGCAAACTTTTGGCACACAGCTATATTCCTTGGTCTTCTGATGAATAACTAAGGGAATTTGGCCTATGTGTTACCTAATGGTTATACCCCTGTCATACAGAAAGTCATAATTGAACATTTCCCAGTTCCTAGTCAGCCTGATGTACTAAAAATGTAAAATATCAATGGGAACATACTTAAGATATATTTTCTCATATGAATTCATAGGGATGCCAACAATTGTGCCACACATATCTTTAACATTTCTTGGGGGAGGTTTTGGATAAGCGTTTTGTTTGTACTTGTTTTGTATCCACAAGGGCATACTTTTGTTTTTTGTTTTTTTTAAGAAAAATGAATTTTCACAGCCTTCTTTGTTCATATTTACCAAGGGTGGAGGTCACTGTATATGAAAATATAGGACTTAAATAATAACTGCACATTTATTTTTGCTTTTCACTAGAGTGTTAAGTAGCCTCCACAATCCTACTGCTCTGTTCTGCTATTTCCACAACAACCATGCCCCAGGAGGACATTCCTCATTGGTCCTATAGATAGTTGTGCTAGACCAAACTTCAAAATCTCAACAAAGTCTCAGAACAACCAACACAACCACAGGAAGCTGGAGACCTCCGTGGGACATAATAAAGAGTCAAGCTCCGCAATATGATGAGAACGCTTTTCATGCTGAATTCAGCTTACTCACAGGTCCTTTTGTTTGCTAAATCGGAATACTCACAAAGCTGGTGCTTATTGTATAGGCATTTTTTGTAATATATTTCTTTATTACTATATACTGCATATATATATCAGATATAAATACCCCAAATATTCATATTTGGTTGAGCAGGAGCTAATTGGTTAGCCAGCTCAACCAATCTCAACTGGTTCCACTATGAAAAAGCCTTTGATTAAAAAAAAAAAAAAAGCATACTGCTAAAATAGTTTTCTAGAAAAATAGCCTATTAATTGTACATGGCTAGTAAGGATAGTAAGTAAGGATATGCTTAGAAAATATTATCTACCCTACATTAAAGTGTATTTATAAACTTCATACATACAGTGATCCTGAGAACAAAATATGTCCAAAATGTCCCTAGAAGCAAAATAGTCCTGTTGGAATTATCATTATATTAGGTTTTAGCTAACGAAATCAATCTCATAACATCTAAAACCAATTGATTTTCTTTGCCTAGAGCTGTCAAAAATGTATTTTTATTGGCGTCAGACACACAAAGCTTTGAAATTGGGATTTGAAAATCAAGTAGGCATCAAAATGTTCACATCACCACAAGCTATTTTCTGCCTTTCCTCAGATGGTTAGGCAGTTATTACTTTTGACAATGAATTACACTGGAATATTCCTTTAGGTATTTCAGTGCGAGGAGACATTTATTATTTAAATATTTTTTTCAACCCCTGTTATAATTTGCCCGCAATAAAAAAGTAAATAGTTCAAGTAAAGGTTTTCTTGGCACATACGTCCATCATTATAAAAAAAATGAACACCTTTGTGGTGACTTTTTATACATAAATGGCAGTGCCAGATTATCTATTAGACACACTAGGTGTTGTAATGGATAATCCAGCTAAATATTGCATGCAGAAGGTGGGACAAGTCACCTGATTTTTAAAGGGACACTCCAGCCATCGTATGCATTTTAATCCATATCATGCAAGGTAACTCAATTATACGCTTGTTGCAGCATTCAAGTACACCTTGCCTTCTTACTCGTGTACATGCTCAGTAAACTCACTGCCAGGTTCCAAGGGGTCTAATGAGACCCCCCTATGAATGCCTGGCCAGAAAATGCTTTCACTGATTTTAAGCATATTTAAGAGAAACTCCATATTATATTATAATTGCTAATTTATATAATGTTAAAGTATTTGGTACTTAATCAACATATTGCATGTTTATCCTTCTGAGATGCTATGCACAAGCAACTCACAGGTTAAAAGTCTGAGTTGTCTCCTGTTTATTCTTGTAAAACTCAACTTTTCTGTGACTAATTATATGCATTTTAACAGTGCATTTTGCCCAACTTGTTTCTGTTTGCTTCTGCAAGCTCCAATTCTTAGCCAACTTGCATACCCTCACAGTTGAGTGATTAGACCTCGCATGTCTTTGATGCCTAAACATGTTGTGCCTCTTATTAACATTTATTTTAGTGTTTCAGAAAAGGTTCTTGGCGACATAAATAGAGGGAAATTTGTTAGTGTGTGTTAAATTTGTAGAACTTACTTTATTTGGTATTTGATTCCACTGCATCTTCTGTGCCCATTTTCAAATTGTTCTAGGAAATCATATTTCTTCTGTGAAAACACTTTCAAATTACAATTCACTAAGAGTATTTCATGCTCCATATGCATTAGTGGGATGAGTAGGGTACATCATTCTGCAGTTATTTGCATGACACACTGGCTGCTGATTAATTACAACATGCACATAGTAATCAGTAGCTGTGTAAGAGAAAACTAAAACTTATAAAATACAGTAGAAAAGAGTATAGTATTGTCCATATTTTGCATCATTCTGTCTCTATGTGTACTGCTACTTAATACCAATGTTATAAATTAGCATTTTATACCTTACACTTAAAACTCTTATTCATTCTATATCAGAAACTATATCTTGTGCATGGATCTGTTGCCCTCTCAGCAGGACAGGTTGAAGATAAGTCCTTTGTACGTTCTCCGCTTCACGATTTATAGAGAACACTTTTATGTTTTTATGTTTATGTCAGCATTTGGTTTAATAATTAATAAGCCTAGTCATTTATATAGTGCTTTAGTCAAATGCCTTTGCTTAATTTGTATAGAATTAAAATGTATTTGTTTGGAATTCATGTTGCAAAAGTCAGATAGCTATATGCAGAAGTTACAGGAAATCAAGGGTACTTTCACTTGTATGGTAAGTAATTTAAAATGACTGTATCAGCGGGTTGACACCTACTACCCCATATTAACTTACCTTTATTTGCTACTCATATTTACTTTTGTTCTTCACCTTTTCCTCAATATATTTTTGTTTTAGATTGAATAGAATAACTAGATTAAGATTTTGCAAAATCTTTGTTGACAATCCTAGATTCCTGCTCTTGTATCTTTAACCACAACTAACCCTGGCTACTGCCTAGTCTAAATGTCACAACCATTTGTGCTCATTTTGGCTGTCTAATATTGTGAATTAACAGTAACCTCATGATTCTGAAGAGCACACCTGGCCCATATAGTCTAACATTAACGGATTCTCAGAGTCTAGCCAGGAATTGGCCATCTGGCACACCGGTGGGATGTTCACTGAAACACTCACCTGATCTACAGCTTCAGTAGCAGATCTGGTGCTGCAGTGTGTGTGGCCAGCTATCAGCCTCACTTATGTCATCAGGTGGCCACTGACCTCTCATTGCCACTTCAGCCTTGCTTAGAGTATATCAATCGAAACATACTGTCAGGGTCATCATATCTTAGCCCTTACTGGATGTTGAGTCCAGAATGTAGGAGTATGAGAACGCACAAAGTGACAGAAACACACTTCACAAATGAGATAAAAGCTGAATGTTTAAATATATATGTATATTAAACAAAACAGACACATCTCACCATAAATAGCATAGCAAGAGGCATGTCTAGTATACAGACTGCTGGGGAGTATGAATTTAGAATAGTCCAGGTAACAATCCAAAAGGGTTTGGGACTGGTGGCAAACAAAAGGGGTATATCCAATAAGCAGTCCAGGTCCAAACAGGTAATAGGCAGGTAAAAGGGTAAATCCAGTAAGGTGTCCAGGTCAAATAGGCAACAGGTAGGCAAAAGGGTAAATCCAATAGCCAGCCCAGGTCAAAAAGTTAACATGCAGGCAAAATGGTAAATCAAGGGTCAGATCCAGAGACAGGCATGAACTATTGCTTCAGACAAAGTAACTTAATGAACTCACAACTCCGTTACTTAGAGGCAGGGATATAAAGCCTGTTGGTCAGGTGTGTTAAATAACAAATGCTTCAGGTGAGGGAAGCTGAATAAACCATCAAAGCTGAACATAAAGAATACACAGAACACAGATTCTAAACATAACCAGACAAGACATACATGGTACAGGACGCCACAAAGGACAGGGAACAAGACAAGGAACACAGGGGATGGAATGAGGAGCCGAGATCCTCAGACACTTCTCCTTTATGCAAGGATAGGATATCTCAATTGGGACATGTGGAGAGGAGAGAGGAACCGAGATCCTCAGATGTTTAAGGGAAAAGAGGGCAAAGGTACATAAAATACAGACACACAAGTAAACCAAACAGCAAGCTGTGGAGAAGAGTTCAACTCCAGGCAGACCTCTTAAAGGGGCGGCCACGTCTGGCAGTTTGCAGGGCTGGGGCCAAATCCTGACACATACTCTAACTGCATTTCCTTGCCCAGAAAAAGAACTTGACAGATATATGTTCTGGAATAAAACACAAGTAAACCCGGAATAACTTGTTTAGTTATTACATTTCTATAAAATCCAAAAATGTTGTTAGCGTTTTCTCACTAGACATTTCTTCTTTAACGCAGTACAATTGCGTATTACTTAGTACAACTGCATCTAAAAGCAAGGATTAATCAGTGTTATGTATGATGTTTTAAAGTTGACACTGCTACATATTTTCTCTTTCATTTACTTTTTTTCTCCTTGTCTAACATCATTCATCAGGAGACTTGTTAAAATTTGGTTTGGTTATTGAACTTGTCCTATCAAAGTTGTGGATACGTGTTTGAAAGATGTATTTATCTGCCTTTGTCTGTGTCTCTTTTTATTACTCACAGTGTTCGACTTTTAGAAGCAAGGGATCAGACTGACTGAAGTGATGATAAACCGTTTGAGCCGGGTAAATAAAACTAACACACACACGAAATCAATAACATTTTGAAAGATCGAGTTGAACTTGTGCCTATCAAAGTCACTCTTCTATCTTAGGATCTTATCCATTTTCCTTTTGCGTAAAAAAGTCTAGCTAAATGGACATGATTTGAAGGACATACAAAATATTGTATAGAACAGCATAGAGTTCAAGTAGATTTGATGCCTTTGTTTCCAATCATCTTAAGAAATAGGCATAAACAAACAATTATATTAATGTTATTTATTTTTTATTATTTACATATTTAGCATAAGCATGATTTCCAAAACAAAATATTTTTCACAAAATGTTTATGTTTGACAATGTATTTATTTTAATAACCCTTTTATATTTAATGTGAGTCTCTTGTAATTTAATACGCAATGTTGCCTTTTACCTTGTTGCGCATTGTGTGTAATGTGTGTCAATGTTGTGTAATTTACTCACTTGCTACATCACATTTACTTTTCACTTCTGTTGTGATGCAATGACATATCACAGGGTGAATCACACAAACCTATTTAGTGTACTTGTGAGTGTAAAGGGTACTTTGCACAAACATTTCCAACATTGGCAACTCCAAAATCTTACATTGAATATATACATCTGATTGTATTTTACAGCATATGGTACTGCAGTCAACATGAAGTAAGAAACCCAATATGTGCTCTTTGGCCCCAAACAGCTTGTCTGTGACCCAAACAACTTGTCTGACCATCTGTGTCCCCGAACAGTTTACCTGTGTTTTCTTAAACCCAAACAGCCATATTTGTCCCCAAACTGATTGTCAGTACCCCCAAATAGTTTGTCTGTGCTATCTTTACCCCCAAACAGCCTGAATGTGCCATCTGTGTAATATGTATGTGTATAGGGTAGTGTGACTAGGTATAGGGTAGTAAGCATTTAAGATAGGGCCATTATGTATTGTTTAGTATACTTGTGTCTAGAGTAGTATGACTGTGCTGTGTAGTTTGCATGTGTCTAGGGTAGGGCTACTAAGTATTTGCTATGAACATTTTAATGTGATCACTTATGAGGGTATAAGTATTTATATATCTGTACACATGTGTTTTAAATAGTGATGTTTACACACAAGATAGCAGAATTCTAGTTCTTTCAATCATACGCGATTTCTTAGATTGTATTTGGATTTATTGTTTCAAAGAACATTTGGTTGTTTGCAATGTATTTCCAGTACATTGTTAAAAAACACAGTTAAGTGTTATAATAATGACAAATTCCAGGCTCGTGATTAATTACTTTTGTTTAATAGATTCACACATAGTGCTGTAACATTGCATTGATGTAATGTGTAAATGCCAAAATGGTGATCAGCTAAATGTTACTGACAGATACTAAATCAGAGGTGTCAAACCCAAGACCCGACAGCTAGATCAGGCACCTAAATCATTTTTTATCAGTTCATCTAAGAAAATGTGCTACAAGATTATTTCAAGATTAGTAATTGATATTAGTGAGTTGAAAAGGTTACTTGCATTTTGTTTATTTGGAGGGACTTTGATTGATTTATCCATAGTCCATTTTAGACTTACTTTGTAACTGTGTTTCTGTGGTAACAGCATACTGTGAGGAACCTCATAATGGTCTTTTTGACACAATCTTCTTTTGCTAGAATTTTATGTTTCCAATTTAAATAGATGTTGTCAGTTGACTTAAATTATTTACAAAATAGAAAAAGGCTCCAGGCACTCAAGGGTTCCCGCTTAGACAGGTTTATTGAAGGAGAACACCAACAACGTTTCGACCTCACTGGGGAGCTGGCCCTTCCTGGCACAGCTAAGCACCTGAGTTCCTGTGGTGTGTGTGTGCAGATTCCTCATTCTGGTGACATTATGGTTAAATTATTTACAGACAAGTTAGGTCAATTTATTTTGTAATGCCAGAAGAATTTAGGAGCTGCAAAGCTTACTACCTGGCACCCAAACATTTGGAAGAACAGCGTCAATTATGTGTGCCTTATTCAATGTATTAGCACAGGGATAGAGATGAGGTGGTCAGTGGTCACTACATTAGAGAACACATTGGAATATGTTTGTGACAAGAAAACCTTGGTAATCACCAGCTCCGCACCTAGATGTCATTCTACAACATTAATACAGTCAATGTGTTATTCTTCATATTTCCAATAGAATTTCTGCATATAAAAGAAATTGTCATATTATTGTAGAGCTAAGTGTTACACACATCATCTAAGTGTAAAAATATCAACTTTGAGTTAATAGTTGCAACTACGTACAGGCGCTTGAACAGACATTCCCATGTGGTCAAGCACTGGCCCTGCAAGGGAGGCAGCAAAACTGCAAGACCCTGACCCTTTGTATATAGATTTACTCCTTCATATAGGCTTGTCATCATTTCTGGGATGACAGAATATGTATAACTTTAAACAAGTAACTGTTATTTTCTAAACATCCTGAAGCAAATATATAGTTTTCTATCTAAAATATGCTTTATATTATTTTACGAAGGCTTAACCTTAGTTTGTTGTTGAGCTATGAATGATTTACAAGCTTCTGCAAAAGTAGGGCCCACATCAGGTTTTTTTGCCCTAGACAAGCCATGTCTCTGGCACCTCACTCCTACGTGCACTATCCTGCTAACATAAGGGAAACATTAGGTCCCCCACCAGTACCCTAGGCAGCTGTCGAGTTCCCCTATACTTAAGGGCCAGTCCTAAGGATACCAATTATGTGAAAAAGTGCTTCATATTGAACAATGTTCTCTGAAGCAAAACTTCTAATTACTAAGGAGCTCTAAATATTTATCTCACATGAGTTTAACATCCCAATAGTCATCTTCATGATTGTAGGCTTCATCACAAGGATCGTCCCCATCCCTTAGTGATAGAGGCATTAGCATACCTGTGGGTAGCTCTGGCTACCCATAGCCTTCCTTTGCGGGACATGCTACTGCCTACCCTATGTGGTCCCTGTTAAGGGCTAATAAATGTGTAGGGATTTAGAGAATACCCCTCTCTGTCTCAGAGATTTTAACCTTTAGTTCAAAGTAGCAAGGTGAATTGTATAGTGTAGGACTTGCCTAAAAGGTTTGCCGTGATGTGGCAAGTGAGCTTCCACTTTATATGGCCATTTGAGTGAAACTAAAAACCTCCATTTGTCTAAACAGAGATTTGGCATAGTGCGCAGGTAACTATTTTTTTGGTGTTTGCCGGACACGGTCAGGACTGCCCACTGAAGTCAGCAGGTGGTCTTGTGTTGTCAGAGGACGGTCCTGTGATGTCGGTGGGTGGTCCCTTTGCCGCCAGTGGGCGGCCCTGCAGCCGTTGCAATTATTCTGAATATCAATTTTATAACCTTAGCCTGAAACGGAATTTTTATATATAAAAATATATAATTGTATACAATGCCTTAACTCGTTTTTAGCCTATATTTTTGTTTGTACATAATGAATGCATTTGCGTGTGTTTGTAGAAAGAAAAATAACTATGAGACTTAAATGCATTTCTTGAATAATGCATGCCTCTAGAATGGAAGAAAGGCTACTTTCCCTTGCATTGTGTATTTGTTTCTTTGATAACTCGTCTTACTCGGAGACAAGTCCACTTATACCAATACCCTTTTGTCAATTTGATAAGATTACAAAAGCACAATAGCCTTTCATACAGAGTAAGAATGAATACAGAACTAGGCAGCTCAAACTGGTGTCTTTAGCCATACAATATAATGTGCTACTGCAAAAAAAAAAAACACAAGAAAGGTAATCCATTGTGATTGGTTTATATAAGGTTCGATAGCTCAGAGACACTTTAACAGCACAAAAAATATAGATATATAGTTCTATTTTTTCCATATTTGCAGAATGTTCATTGTTTTTCCAAACTTAAATGGTGTGACTGTTTACTCATACTGAATATACCATTTTTGTAAAAAGTTAAAAAAAAGTCATGAGCTTGATCTGTGAAAAAGTTTGGCGATATCTTCAATACTTTATGCCCTGAGCACTGAAACACTGCTGAGAACTGGAACACGTCAAACCCTGGAAAACGCAGGTGTGAATATTTCATCAAAATATCTCTACATTTCTTCCTCATATACAGCAAATGGCCGCAGGTGTATCATTAAGCGGCCACTGGCTTTAAAGTGCCAGGGCCACTTAAGGCCACTTTTTATCCTCAGTCTCGCTCTGCCTCATAGTGTCAAAATGTGTGATTCTGTTATAGCTGTAGGTATCTGGGAAACACCAACCAGCAGAAATCATATATTCATAGGTATTCATGCTACAGAAGTTATTATAAAACTTGCACTTTACTAACTGTACCCAGTCTGACAGGTTACTTTTACTGATATTGGTGTGTAGTTTAAGTACTCACTCTTGTGACTTTTCTTGAGCTGTAAGCGATAAAATGTAGACACTTCTTATTACCTATTTACAATAGATTGTGGTCAATAGCTTTTTTCAAAGACAAGCATTAAATTAATTACATTCTATCCCATGAAAAATATGTCACCTAACTCTTTAATCTTTGGAAAAATAAAAATATAATTCTGATTTTTTTGACAGTAGTACTTATCCTTGTCACATCTAAACAAAATAAAAAACTTTATCTAGTTCTGTTTGGTTCAACAATATTCTTCAAAATTCTCCTTAATTAGTGTGTAGTTTTATTGTGTCACTAAGCTGTCACAGGCAATAAATTATATTCTGTGAGTACCATCTGATTATGTAATGGAAGTTCATCTTCAAAACTGTATCTAGTGATCTTATTGTATCCTGAGATCAGATCCATTTTTGCCCATTTGTCTAGAATAAAACATGACTTATTTTATTATTTTTTTTCTCTCTCCAAAGTAAAAAATAAAAACAGACCAAATATAAGGAAAAATACTCTCCTTGCAAAGTAAGCTCTGCAAGGACTCCTTCAATCCCAACCACGTATGTAAAGAAACAGAGTATATCACCAATCTCTTGATATTAGATTAATAGGACTTGAGGTCTCCTCAGAGAGTATGAGCTTTAACATACTCAAGAGTTTTAGATGTTTGTATGGTCATATGGTCAGATTTTGGAATCTATTTTTTTTTTTTACTTTCTATAGGTTTTGGGTATTTATGCATCAATTATATTAATGATGAGGCAATTATGTTGATTAAAATCAATATAAGGATATGAGTGATTTACTGTAGTAGAGCCGATATTCAAGACATACAGGCAAGCAGACTGAGGACTAGAGATAAGGAGGTATATTACATGACCATGGATCAGCACTTGGTAAAATTATTTTTAATTATGTACCAGGTAGGTTTTTAACTGCCTTAATGAGTGTGTGTGATTTACTTTAATATAAATGGTATTATACTCCAGTTATTTGACATAACTGTTTTATGATCTCTAACCTATTAAAAACCAAAGGGAATAGTAACATATTGTGCTGCAAAACAGAGCTGGACCTATGACATTAATAGGGCAGTTCACAAATTTTACATGAACAGGTAGCTAATTACCCTAATTTAGCAAAATGAAAACAAATGATGATAGTAGAAAGATGGATGGAAACATTTAGTACTGTAATTAACCTATTAGGATGAATGACTATTTGAATATCAATAAAATACTCTATTCCTTTTTGTTTTTGAAATACGAACACTTTGAATTCAGCATTATTTATTACTTA
Organism: Spea multiplicata; assembly: GCA_009364415.1. Classification (NCBI taxonomy): domain Eukaryota; kingdom Metazoa; phylum Chordata; class Amphibia; order Anura; family Pelobatidae; genus Spea; species Spea multiplicata. The sequence continues at coordinate 14,897 of VKOC01014942.1, forward strand.
TATTGTTTTTGTATAACATTTAATGTTAGTAAAAGCATAAACAATACATTATCCATTAACATATTATTCATTCAAAAGCAAGAAATGTATCTTTAAAATAAAAGCATGGATAGCATATTTAATGTTGTTATCTCTCTATGTACAGTGCAATCCACTAATATTGGCTTTGATCTTTTCTTAAAATACACAAAAACACTAATGGAAAACAATTCCAAACACAACGCCATTGTATTCCCAAAAAATAAGTTGTTAAATATACAGTATGCGTGGCACTCCTATGAATTCATAAGAGAAACTCTACTTCATTTAATCTGTGGATTGGCCTACAGGTGTCCTTCATGTCAATTTCTATATTGAGGGTTGCTCTTTGTAATGTAAAGTGATATCAGTGGATTGAAATATATATTTATTTTTTTTCCAAATCTCCTTTTATTGAGGCATGTATACACACAAAACATATGGCATACAGATAAAGAGTCAATCCGGGAGATAACTCCCATAACAGCAATCGAAATAAGAGACATAAGTCTTGCCATAGCATTGCGGATAAGAACGGCATACCAGAGTCCGGAAGACTCCTAAGATAACATCCAGCCGGGCAGGACTGGAGTAACACGAAAATACAGATAGAAGTAATACATGTCGACCGGTACTCCAGAGTAGCATTAGTACAGAGAGCTTTGGAAACAAAAACCAAAATACAAAACAATAAGAACAAAATACTCCAGAAAGGCATGCACAACCAGTCGTCGAGACACGGAGCATGAAAATACAGGTGAGTAAAATCCCAGACGGGGCCACACTAAGAGCAAACACTAATTTAATCGGTCGGCGCCTGGTCTTGGGTAGTACAGACCGCCGCGAGTGCGTGGGAGGCCGTGAACCTAACCCAGGGGAGCCATTTAATATCATTATTGTATTCCTTGCCCTGGGAGGAGGCTAACAGATCTTCCATTTGCATTATAAAATTCACCCTAGCTACCCATGCGGCAGTCGGAGGAGGTCCCCTCTGTTTCCAGAACCGAGGAATAATTGACTTCGCCGCCTGCACCAAGTGAATCGTCAGAGAACGCCTGTACGAACCAGACGAAACTCGGGTATGATGAAATAATAAGGCAGCCGGGGACGCCACAAAGTTTGGATCGGTAAGTTCCCTTATAACTCCAACCACAGCACGCCAGAACGGACGAACATCAGCGCACTCCCACCACAGATGGATAAAGGTACCTTCATCAAGACCACACCTCCAACAAAGAGGCGAGACCTGCGGAAGGAAGATGTGTAGTTCAGCTGGTACCCTATACCACCGGGAAAGGAGTTTATAGGAACACTCTTGGAGTCTAGTGGAGAAGGAACCCTTATGAACTAGACCAATCAACACATCCCATTCGGGGTCCGTAAAAGTTAGCTGAAGATCTCTCTCCCAAAAACTGAGAAAGAAGGGTTTCGTGGCAACCCGACTCTCTAGTAGAAGGGCGTAAAGTCGAGAAAGAAGGTGGGGCGGTTCAGAACCAGCATCACATAAAACCTCAAAAACCGTTAAATCCCTACTAATTTGGGGGTTAGGTAACAGGGTACCCAGGTAGTGTTTTAGCTGATGATACAGGAAGGACAGACGAAAAGACTGGGTATCCGGTGAGACTAAATCCGACAGAGGTCGGAAAGCGGTACCTTTAAGTACATGGCATATACGAAGGGTGCTCGACTGCTTAGGCTTCAAAAATTTCAACAGATCATGTCGAACACACAAGGTAAGTACCGGGTTATGCATTAGTGGAAAAAGGGGGCCAGGGACAGTGGTCAGAGCCTGTTTGTCTGCCAATCTCCGAAAGACCAACAAGGTCGCGGAGATGGTGGGGTGAGAGCGGACATTCAGCAGCCTATGACGAGTTGGCAGCCAGGGAGCAACCGAGATGTGTCCCACGAAGAAAGAAGCCTCCAGCGAGAGCCACAACTTCGGTACCCCCAAGGACCACTCCACCACTCTACGCAGGTGAGAGGCCCTCCAGTAGGACTCAAGATGGGGCAAGCCCATGCCCCCCTTAGCCTTGGGCCTAGTGAGGTGCTGATAGGAGAGACGCGATGTGCGGGCACCCCACACAAATTTCATGAAAACCCTACGACAGGAGTGGAAGTAGGATTGCGGTAGGAAAATAGGGAGGGACTGGAAAAGATAGAGGAATCTGGGAAGGATATTCATTTTTAGGACCGCAATACGACCGAACCAGGAAATATGCGGTACCGCCCAAGTGCGTAAGTCAGCGGTCACCGACGTCAACAACGCATCGTAATTTAGAGAAAAAAGTAAGGAAAGGTCTGCGGGAATCCACAGACCCAGATATTTAATGGCCTTAGCCTGCCATTTAAATGGGAAAGTGCTGGATATCTGATGCCGGACAGCATCCGACACATTAAGCCCTACAATTTCGGACTTTTGAATATTAACCTTAAAATTTGACAGGGCACCATACTCGATCAATGCGCTAGAAATATGTTGGAGGGAGGATAATGGTTCCTGGACGATGCACAAGAGATCGTCGGCATAGATTGCCACCTTATGAGTGATCCCGGAAACCGCACAACCCACAATATCCTCATTAGCACGGAGTGCCTGGGCCAGAGGTTCCATAGCCAATATGAACAAGAGTGGGGACAGCGGGCAACCCTGTCTCGTGCCATTAGCAAGGCAAAGCCTATCCGAGAGAATTCCATTGACCCTTACCCGAGCAGAGGGGTTAGAATACAGCACCCGCGCAAGGGACAGAAAATTGCCTCCAATGCCAATCACCTCCAAAACCCTAAACAAAAACGGCCAAGCGACCCTATCGAACGCCTTTTCGGCGTCCATAGAAATGAGGGCCATGGGTGTCCTGGTAACATGGGCATGTGTAAGGAGATTAAGAATCCGAATCGTATTGTCCCTGGCCTCCCTCCCAGGGACAAAGCCAACCTGGTCCCTGTGTATTAAAGAGGGAATGAAAGGCTGAAGACGCAGGGCCATAACCTTCGCCAACAATTTCACATCTGTATTGATTAAGGAGATGGGGCGATAACTCGAACATTGTTCGGGGTCTTTACCTGGTTTGTGGATAACCGAAATATACGCTAGGTTAGTGTGAGGGTCTAATTGGGCATTAGAGGCCAGGGCGTTAAACAAATTCACCAGCTGTGGGCCCAAAACCGGTAGGAAATGTTTATAATAGCGCACCGTGAAGCCATCCGGCCCAGGAGCCTTCCCATTTGGAGTCAACTGTAAAGCTGCGGATTGAAATATTTAACTGTACTTTTGAAGCAAATGAGCCCCATTGTGCATACCGGCTAATTGCTACCAAGCACACGTCTTGACACTATTTAAGGCAAACAGCTTGCCTACTGTTCAGAAAATTAATTTTGCTGTGCACTGGGAGCTACATGTTCAGTGCATAGATCTCCTATGTTACTTTAGGTTTATCCGTGTCCACATTAGTACTGCACCTGTCCTAACCCCCGTCTTTCCCTGATAATGGACATAGTGACGGGGTAGCAAAGACCTTGTGGCTGCTTTAACTATACAATACCATATTTCCTATGCAGACTCTTTGGTTTCAAGTATACTTGCCTTTTAAAATATGGACAATCAACTATTGTATCATCGTGCAATTCTTATAAGTATTTGTATATGTATTTGTTTCCCAAACTTATTGCTCACTATTGTTCAATATGTAATGATACCAAACAATTGTGAGCGTCAAAAGGTGCTATATGTTAATCTTGTATCAAAAGCTGGCACCATAAAACCAAAAACAAAACAAATACATTTAAGGTTGGTAGATATTCACAGCCAAAAAGAACCAACTGCTCTATGCTTATTCATTCTTTAGGATAAGTTTACTTTAAACTTGTTTACTCTGTTTGCACTACCCTTACTTTAAATCATGCACTTTGCATGCCTCTTGAACTTTATTTATTCTCTTGACATAGACTGATAAAGGTGATTCTACAAGCTATTGTAGCATAAGGTGTACTTTTTCACACATTGTTCTTCCATTTTGGCTTTATTTTTGTGGAATAAATCATGACACTGTGTAATATGTTATATGTTGTTGTTCATCTGAGATTCTATTTAGCTGATTTTAGACCTACTATGTCCTGATATGTAAAACCATAGAATTCAAAGAGGATGTACTTTATTTGACTGTAGACATGGTAAACTATTGCATCATATGCAAAATTTCCAACTGAAATATATGTTTTAAAATACCATGTTAAGGCAAAATATTTATTTAAAGATGTATATATCCCCTACATTTTCACAATACATGCATTAAAAAATGGATGTGAAGTTCCATTTTTTTAGCTATTCTTTAGTGCATGTGGATTGATGTATAAGGTAATTTGTTCACTTTGTGACTCAGGCTTCTGGGAGGACATTTAAACTAAAGTAGAATATGAAGTAAAATCACGGGAGTCAATGAAATTCGCAGAAAAAAGAAAACATTTGAGGCAATTAATAATTCAACAGTTTCCTTTAGCTTTATTTTAGAACTGCTTTATTTTTCAACTGTTACCTGTTTTGTTTTTGCATTTGTTCTTCACAGTCTTCTAAAAGACTGAGATTCATATAACATATGTGCAAATGTGTTGAACAAACAAAATAGAGTTATGGAGGTAAATAAAAATTACAATTAGAAAATTGAGGATATAAAGAATAAAATGTCTTATCGCATTCCAGTACTTGGATAATGTAAGAATTACAATTTGTGATCAACTTCATTTTGTTAAGGCTAAACAATGGTTACAATAACTTGAGGAGCTCTGAAAACTGACACTATGTCAGCTTGATAAATTGCCACCCCAACTGCCAAAGCCTTTTTGCCTTGCAGTAAGCATTCATTGCTGAATACAAACTATATGCTTGCACCTTTTACAGCTGGCTTAGCTTGTAAATACAGAAAAAAAGAAGATTATGTGAAAAAAATATATATGTTAGTTCTTATGCAGAACTAGAACTGGGTGATCAGTAAGGTCTAGTTCCCATGGGAGTTACCACTCATATTGCATTATTTTCCTCATTTTTCACAGTAACGTCTCCAGACATTCTAACTTAGCACAAAATGATGGAGGAACATACATTTGCCAGAGCATTTTGCGAAATTATCATACAAACCCAAAAGGCATTCTATAGAAGGGAAAATAATTTTGGCCTAGAAGCCAAAATTCACCTTTGTCATACAGAGAATGGCAATTAATGGAGCTGAGCAATGCATGTTTAAAAAGGTAAACTACACACAAAAAAATTCAGCACATCCCCAACGATTAAAAAAAAACTAAGGCATTGGAGATTCTGTCATATTAGAGGGGCAAAGGGTCAATAGGGGCCCCCTGGCTTTACCTGTCCCTAGGCTAGAAGGCCTGTAAGTCAGCCTTTTGCTCTTCTAGTGCACTGGTTTTTGTGAATTACAGCGCTCATCACCATCAGCAGCATAGCTTAGAGGGGTGAGAGTTGTAAGATGATCATCAGCTTATTAGTAAAAATAATAATAATAATATGTTTAGACAATGTGGGTGCAGGATGTTTTTTTCAGCAGCACTTAATATACATGAATGGAGAATCATCTACATTGTGAACGCGAGGCTTTCATTCATAAAGGAAGTCTTGCATGATAACGTTATCACAGAAGTCTTCCGGCATGGGCAGGATAAATGGTGGTTCCCGAGGACTTCCTCGGATATAAGGCAGTCCCCTGTGCGGTGATCCGTCAAATAGCAGTGTGCACAGGAGTGCACAACCGCTACTTTATTCATGATGTTCTATGCCATCATGATAGGTTTTTTGTTTTGATGACAGCATTGAACATCTTGAAAGTTTAAGGGGTTAAATTTGTGTGATATACATCATGCTATTTTTCAGCAGTTTCTTTACGGTACTTTATCTTGAACTTAGCAAGCACTAAAAACGGGGAGAAAATAAAATGTAAAAAAATACTAAGCTTATACATTACAGTATTGTGTTACTTCACAAACAGATTTCAGACACCCCACTGACAAAATATGTTTGAATTCCACTTGTGTAGACCTTCTTGTACTAAATTCATCTTGAGATAAAAGAATGAAAGCTAATGAAAGGATAATTTCCTGTCATATGCTAATTAAATAGCCTTCACAAAGTAGACATGCTGATCACTGTAGGGGACTGATCCAAGAGATATTAAATGAAACACAAAGACTTTAGTTCACATGTTGGAGTTTTTTTTGCTTGCTTTGTTAAATTGATTTACAAATGTATTCTCGGTAATCCCATTTTATAGGAGATGAATACACGCTAGGTTCTTATTCTGTTAATTAACAAATACATGTGCAAAATATGTTTTTTTTTGTAGACCTTTTTGTAGCTATTGTACATCTTTTTTTTTTTTTTTTTTTTTTTTTTTTTTACACAAACCACAACAAAAACTTTTTTAGAATTACATATTGTTATTACATAGGTAATTTTTGATCTCATCATATTCTTCTTTTACATGCTAGAATAATGCTGTGCTGTAGGTGTGTGACATAATGAGGTCACCGGTAGATTGAATGGTTGCTGTTTTGTAGCTAGAGCGATTCTGGACTGTAATGTGCACATCTGGGATCTCTCCAGATTTCCCCTAAAATCACATCTGATAACTGGTCCTATATCGTAAATTCAATGTAATAAGAACCAAATAGTTTTAGGGGTATTTTAATTTGTGATTACCAAGTCTGTGATAGAATAACAGAATAATATACAAAAGAACTGAAAATCACAGCCACTTACTTTATTGCCATCTAAGTCTTCAACTCATATCATGATCAAACAGATGGCCTGGCTTTGGACCAGAAATTTTGTACAGTAACGAAAATTCAATTTGGTGCTAACATGTATTTCATGGTTCCCTAAGAAAGATTCTATTCATTTTATTATTAAACTATATTTACTTTGAAATTAATGTACATATTGTATTTTAAATTCCAGATTTTAAATAATACACTACCTGGGTAATTTCCCTTGAACAGGACATGATATCTTAATACGTACACTTATGCACAGCCATATACTATACTTTGTGTACACATTAAAAGGTCCTTCCCTACATAACCGGAATGGTTTTCTAGAACGGTAAGCAAATACATCCGTGTCTGTTACTTTATTCTTACAACAAAAAGGTTTAATCTCAGCAACAAACATTTCTAATAAACAATATATTTTGTAGAGTAAATACACTTCCATTACAGCATTTAGCAGTTAGAAATATTCTTTTTTTTTAAGAAAAGCACTGAGATAACATCAAATAGATGTGAAACACAGTGTAGATATTGTAAATGTTGTAAGTGACTATTGTAGCTAGAAACAGATGATCTTTAATGTAATACAAATTCCCAATCATGCTGGCAGGGCTTAAACCTAAAGTCCGATCATAATGCAATTGCTGCAGATTGGACTCTGTCGAGCTCATCATATATGTTCCCATTTCGTGGCATTGCTCTGGTTTCAGGTAGAAAAGTTGTCATTTGACACATTGTGGACCCATACCTCATGGTGGGATATCACAATTCAAACAAGCACCGAACTGCATGCTGTGCTTGCCGATGCAGGCTGTAAGAAAATACTAGAGAATGGGTTGCAGTTGGGATTTAGAGAATGAGATTTATGGCATGTCATTTTGATGACTATAATATTCAGTCTATATCACATTTTTATTATGGATGTTTTGTTATATTTACAATAGACCTTGTGACATGCATGATGAAAAACTAAAGCATCCGTTGGACTTCAGCTATCTGTAGTCTTGTTTTGAGTGGAAACATGGATAAGCCCAAATCTGTTGTACTTGTCTGTCCAAGCCTTGATGTTTCTCAACATTTCCCTCATCACATGACAACCAACCCTAACCTGCTGTGGTCAAAGATCAACATAATTTATCTACAGAGTACGCCACTTCCTAGGGTTTGCAAAAATGTAACTTATTTGTCACAATACTATTTATGAAAAGTTACCAAATAAACATTAAGTTACAAAAAACATCAGTAGCTACAAAGACATTAGAACAGTGGCCCTGTAGATTCTTTTGTGCTATCTATACAGCAGATCACAATACCAGTTTCCACCTGAACACATTCAGGTCTCTCCCACAATTGAATTGCACTGAATGTGCTCAATAAGTGGTGTATAGTCAATTGAAAATTCTATTAAACGGTTTCCAAACACAGGAATGTTTAATGTAACAATAGTTACTTTTTAATTTATTTTTTAGTCAAGTTTGTTTTCGTAGGTGAATTTGACTTATCAGAACATCTATTCAAACAACATTACAGATCAAATAACTCATCTCAAAGTTAATGGATGTATGTTTGTCCTTTACATTATTTTTAACTCTACTAACACAATTCAATAGTCAACAGATATTTTGAACAAATGTATCTGTATGGCAGCTTTGTATCTTAATGTAACCTGAGGATAATGGGAAAATATTAAGATATGAACCTATTTGTTCAGTTATGACTGTAATATGTTTTGTTACACCATTTATTAATACAGAAATATTATTAATAGGGGAACTAATTAACAGTTCCCATGTAAAGTTCAGTAGAAATGTTCTTACATAAAAACTGGGATATATTTGCTCGGATGCATTCAATGAGTAAAACATTTATCACGGTTTTTATCTCATTTATTTTGTTTGCAGTCTATGAGAGAATAGCTATTTATTCACTAGTTGTAGATTTATCTCCACCATTGATTACAACACTTTGTAATTTCTGCTTCATTTGTCATTTGTACTCCTACTCCTTCCCCTTCCCTGGGAGCCTTACCAGCTCTTAATGTGCAGCTTATTAGGCCTCAAAGCTCAATAGGATCTCATCTGTTTTTTTTAGCAAAGTTGCTGGAAAACCTGGGCAAGGTTTCAGATGGTTTACTTATACAATGTGGAAATCACCATTACTCAATGTAAAGAGAAAGCACCGGTCCTCAAAAGTATTCTCTAAATGTGATTAAACGATGCAAAAAAAAAAAAAAAAAAATCTCAATCTTAGTGTTGACAACCCTGCCAGAAAATAATCATGTCCAGGTACCTACAAAGAAGGCTAGAGTTAATCAGTACAATACCAATAATAATGGTATAATGAAAACTTGGGCCAACGTCTAAGGTCTCTGCTTTCTTTGTGCGGTATTTTATTATTTTGCAAAGTTTTATGATTGATATTACATTGTGACTTTCATTAACCCCATGTCTCTACACATGTATTAAGTAACATTCACAAGAATAAATAATAGACTTCTGCATTCAAGCTTTTTTAAATTCCCAGTCCAGCCCTGAACTTATTCACACTCATCTTACCTGGTTTCTCTCAACCTTAACTAAAATCATTCTTTGGATCCATACCTGCTGCCTTCATGTATGCCATCTTAACTGATATTTTGAAAAAGCCCTCACTGGTCAAAATGCCACCATATCTTTCTATTTCCTCTTACCTTAAAGCTTCTTGAACAACTTCTACATATCTACATTCCAACTTTTTACTTGACCATTTAATGTATATTTCACTCTCAAAACTACTGTTGAGACTGCTCTTACTAAAGTGACCAACGATTTACTTACTGCTTAATCCTAGGATTACTACTCGTTGCTAATCTTTCTGACTATTTCTGCTATTTTGTAACACTGTGCACTATCCTCTTCTTCATACCCTTAATCATCTTAGTTTCTATGACTCTATAACTCAAGGTTTTCATTCTACCTCCTGTATTGCATTTTTGGCATCTTGTCTTCAAGAAACTGAAATAGCACATGGGGCAGAATGACCAGATTTGGGGAAAATGTTTTTGAAATAGCAAAACGCTACCAGTACTTATAGCCCCATAACATGCAGAAAAAAAACATTGGGTATTTCTAAACTCAGGACAATAGTAGCAGGTTTTTTTCATTTAGTTTTGCAGAATGAGTAAAAGATTTTTCAAAGAAAAGTGAGAAAAGTCATTTTTTTAAACCAAAAAAAAACAAACCATTTTAATTATTTTTTTTATAGTAAATTAGAAATATGATAAAAATAATGGTATTCAAAAGAAAGCTCGTTCTAAAAAAAAACAATATATAATGTGTGCGGGTGCACAAAATGAGAAAGAAGAAAATTACAGCTAAACAGCATGAAAAGAGCATTTGTGCCAAAATGTACTATAAGAAAGAAACCATCTTGTCATAAAGGGGTTAAAAAGGTATACAAAAAGAGGGCTAGGTTTTTGTTTTTAGTGGAGCTGCCATAGGAAAATGTGGAGTAGTTGAATAGTAGCCCTTTCCCACTAATTTCGTACATTTTGAGCAAGCTCTGTCCAGTTCCAACCCATATGTCCATGCTCTGTCTTAAAAAACAAACAAAAAACACTTTCATTCAAAGTATATTTAATATTTGTTGAAGTAGTCTTTGTGCTTACAGGTCCAAGAATTTAAATCCACCCTGGAGTATCTCATAACATTTTGTCAGGGTCATCATATCTCAGCCCTTACTGGACGTTGGAGTCCAGAGCACAGGTGTGCAAGAACACAGATCCATCTCCCCATAAGTAGCAGAGTAAGAGGCATATAATGTATACAGACTGCTGGGGAGTATGAATTTAGAATAGTCCAGGTAACAATTCAATAGGGTTTGGGACTGGTAGCAAACATAAGGGCTAAACCCAGCAATCAGTCCAGGTCAAATAGGCAACAGGCAGGCAAAATGGTAAATCCAAGGGTCAGATCAGGGCCAGGCATGAACTACAGCTTCAGAAAAAGTAACTTAAGGAACTAACGCCTCCATTACTGAGAGTCAGGGATATAAAGCCTGTTGATTAGGTCAGGTGTGTTAATAACATAGGCTTTAGGTGAGGGAAGCAAGGTTTTAGTAGAGGGTATAGAGAAACATAAGCAAGGGGACATAACATGGAACAGAACACCACAAAGGAAGGGAACAAGGCAAAGAACACAGGGGGTGGAGTGAGGAGCCAAGATCCTCAGACGCTTTGTTTTTAAGCAAGGATAGGAGATCTCAACTGGGGCATGGGGAGAGGAGAGAGGGACCGAGATCCTCAGATGTTTAAGGGAAAAGAGGGCAAAGGTACATAAAATATAGACACACCAGTAAACCAAACAGAAAGCTGTGGAGAAGATTTCAACTCCTAGCAGACCTCTTAAAGGGGTAGTCACACCTGGCAGTTTTTCAGGGCTTGGGCCTAATCCTGACACATTTCAACTAGCCGAAGAACATCTTTTCTATTTTTGGTGGTATGTTTAAATGCATAGCTTGGGCATACCCCCAACAGTTCAAATGGCCAAAGAGGGAAACTTTAGTTCTTAGGACTATAGTTACTGACATTTGTAGGAAACAAAGTTTTACTAAGACTTCTTATGTAACTTTGTGTAACACTACCAATTTCACAACAGAACAGTGCCAGAGCAATTGTCTATTCCCAAGGGTAGGGTTCCAGGCTTACTTCCAGCTCTGGTTCCATGATGAAGTAAAAATAGCAGCTTCAGCAGCCATCTTGGATGATGGGTATTACACCTTGTAACCTACTGATTTATTCGTGTACATCTATTGAACTACGTAAACCAAAACAAAGAAGAATATATTACACGTAAACCATGTACAGTAATTTATCAGCCAATATTTTTACCTTTAAGACTGTAGAACAGTATGACACACTCATAACAAGCAAATGTGATAAAAGAGGGACATCAAGATAAAAAAAGTGATTTGGAATTCATAGAAGTGCTCCCATTTGGCATGTATGCTAGCAGCAGAGCTTTTCATGTACTTTTTTCGGGGACATTCTTAATTATTGATTAACATTAATAGAGTTGATTTAATAAAAAAAAATATTTTATTCATACAAATTTTCAATCATTTATAAAACCATTTTTATACACATTTACAGTACTAACCTCCCAGACCTCTATCTGAGCTGATTTAAGGAGAAATGGCCATTTGCATGCATCAGACTTAGCCCACAATAAACAGAGGGATTTGCGTTCCACAGAGGGACTGTCCTTCCCAAGGGAGATGGATAGGTTTGTGTGATATAACTCAAATTAAACGTAGACATATCATTAAGAGTGTTTTAGAACCCAATAAATGCTACACGCACTGCTGAAAAGTTAGAAAATATATTCCCATTGTTTAGTAAAAGTATAAGTAACTCAAAAGTGATCCTTTAAAAGAAATATTGGCTTATCAGAAATTAATTCATGAACATGAATGTTCTTTCATTGCTTTATTGGAGTTAAATGCAAATATTTCTGTTGATTTACAATAAAACCCCAGCTAATTGCCAGAATGTGCAAGATGACTATATTTTAAAAATCCTATTAACATGTTCATTGCACATTAGATTCATTCCCTTCATTGAACAGCTGCCATTTCCTCAAAATCATCTGTGCACACAATTGCAAGTGGTATTTGCAACAGCATGACCACAACTATTGTTTTCTTACGCTCTACATGCCAAACAGACTTTGCCATTTACACTTCCTAATGGTTCCTTCACAAAGGCTATGCAGAGTCAAACAGGTTGACAGCTTGATATTTCCGAGGTGACCTACCTCAAATAGTACAGTCTTCTAATTCATAGCAATCCCATCAATGATTTTCTGTTTTTTTGTGTCCTTTAGGTTTTTATTTTTTCTGATATTACATTTTCAAAACTTTACAGAACTTCTGAATCTCTTTTCTAATGTACTTCATAGGACCAGTGCCTAGATACAATGACAAAAGCTAGTAGCATCAGCTCCAATGATCTGAAGCAACCAAATAAAAACAACACAGTCTCCATTAGACTTGTGCATTTGTCTTCGGGCGAACATGAAAAGGAACATGAAGAGTGCGTTTTCGTGTGCGTTCCAAAGACACAAAGTAGAGAAGACTCTTTGTGATCGTCTTAGTCAGGTGACCAATAGGTTCACTCGCACGGCCTTTTTAACTCCTGATTTCCGCTC
>VKOC01014943.1:0-30961 GCA_009364415.1 Spea multiplicata
CCCTTGGCTTGGGCCCCCTGCCGCCGGGGCCCGGTCGCAGTCGCGACCCCTGCAACCCCGGTAGTTCCGCCACTGCTGGGATTAATTTGGAGTTCGCAGAGAGCAGGATCTGTGATTAGAACAGCAGAATCTGGGATTAGTACAGAGCATGATCTGTGATTAGAACAGAGCAGAGTCTGGGATTAGAACAGATCTGATTCTGGGGATAGCACAGAGCTGGATCTGGGATTAGTACAGATTCAATTCTGTGGTTAGCACAGAGCAGGAACTGGGATCAGTACAGATCTGATTCTGGGATTAGCACAGAGTAGGATCTGGGGTTGGTACAGAACAGATTCTGGGATTATGACAGGTCTGATTTGGGGGTTATCTCAGAGCAGGATCTGTGATTACAACAGAGCAAAATCTAGGATTAGAACAGATCTGATTCTGGGGATAGCACAGAGCTGGATCTGGGATTAGTATAGATTCAATTCTGTGGTTAGCACAGAGCAGGAACTGGGATCAGTACAGATCTGATTCTGGGATTAGCACAGAGTAGGATCTGGGGTTGGTACAGAACAGATTCTGGGATTATGACAGGTCTGATTTGGGGGTTATCTCAGAGCAGGATCTGTGATTACAACAGAGCAAAATCTAGGATTAGTACAGATCTGATTCTGGGATTAGCACAGAGCAGGATCCAAGATTAGTAACAAGCAGGATCTGTGATAAATACATAGAAGAATCTGTAATTAGTACAGAGCTGATTCTGGGGTTAGCACACAGCTGCATTGTATGGCAGAAAAAGATTTCACTAAAAGATTTGCCCTTCACCCTGAAAGTAACCCTTCTGTGGTCAAGTGAACAACAACAGAAATCTCCTGAACCCTTTGTAACCTTAAAGGTGAAATATTTAAACATTAACAGACAAACTGCACCCACGGGTACTTGTTTGGTCCTAATGGTCCATAACGGTTATAACCCTTATTTTACTACATAAAATATCTCTGAAGTTAAGGAATGCCGGAGAAATTAGCTCCATGTGCCGCCCTGATTCCAAAACATGGGCCTCTGGCCTTGGGTAATTGCTGTTTAATTGTTTTAGATACTAATTTCTTACACAGCCTCTGGGATTTAAAGACTAACTAGTAGACATTACGGTGTTTTGCTATGACTGAACCCAGTGTGTGCACTTTGTGGACCTTCTGTGCTAAAATATATTTGGACATGCAAATGCAAATATATTTGGGTAGGATGGACCAAATATAACCACAACATACATCTACAATAAATCTGTAAGAAATGCTGTCATGGTAGTGAAAAGCAGCATTTTTCCTTTTATCTTTTTGTTATATAAGTATATAAGCAGTTTTTTCATCCTCAATCTTCACAAGTCAGACATAGACCTTTAGATCCTGTAAATTGCACTGTGAGCCAATCAAGAATCACACGGTTTCCCCTAGTCAAACACCTGATGTCACATTCTGCCAACAGGGATGTGAGTGCCGAAAAAAGAGACCCTGTCTTGCCAGGATGTTGGAGACCCTACAACATACTGTAGTAGAACATTCCATGGGTTACTATGGTAGAAATCGTAACAAGAATGAACACTCACAAAATAGTTTTTGTACTGAAAGTGAGCCTAGTGTAAAGTTTGATAAGTGGTCGTATCATCATAAACATATCTGGGAACTCTCTGGCTCAGGCGGAATGCGGGTAAGAGGTCCCGCTGAAGTTGGTGAGCAGACACACACCATTTTTGGAGAGTTATTGGGCGGGGAGTCCCGTTCCCCCGACCTGGAGTTTGCCCGCAGTAGCGACACTTAACCCAGAGTCTCCATGCAAAACCAGGAGAGTTTCCAGGTATGATCATAGCAAGCAATGTAATGACCCAGTCAGCAGAACCATTGCATTGGTGGCTATGGTTATAGATATATATATATACATGACACCTACATGTTCTTTATTATGTGTATACACCGATGTATTCTGTAAAACAAAAAATAACCACCTTGAACTGGTTCATAAGAGTTCAGTACCAAAAAAAAAACCCAACCACATTCTAAGAATTTAAAATGTTGTCCTGGTCTTGGCTGATTCCCCCAGTTATACTATATATGGGTACAATACATTAACGAAGATTTCTAGTCTTCATGTAGGAATGTTATACATTGAACTAATGTAAGTCACTTTAAATTACATTTACATTTTTGTTCACAATCCCTTGGTAATTTTGCTATACAAACTGTGGTAAGAACCTACAGAATATGTCAAGTTTAAAGTGTAAAGCAAAGTTGAAGAAATATACAAGTCTATCAACTTCCTTTCCAGGTATCCATATTTTTCTATTGGTACTAAGAATCTATTAAAACAACGTCAAGATTTTTTTTTAAGTGTCATCGTTTCTGTCTTTCTTGGTGGGTGAATACGATTCTAGAATTAAAGCGGAACCCTACGTAAATTGTATTTGTATACCTCAGATTTGATTCTGTTTTTGTTTTGGCAGATGTAGCAGTGGTGGATATGAGTGACGTTGGAAGACAACCTTCTCTCTTCTATCACCTTGGGGTTAGAGAAAGCTTTGACATGGCAAATAATGTTATACTCTACCATGATACAGACCCCGACACATCTCTCTCTCTTAAGGTAAAATGTCATGGAATATCTCATGATCTGGCATAGTTGGAATATTAAAGCAATTGTTTTTCTTCTATTTTTGTATAGTTGTCACACTTAAAGTTTGAGGACATCAAACTCATTTTAATAGATAAAGATAACTCGAGTGTAGTAGTAGTACATATGAATGCAGTTTTTAAAATGACGATTTCATGTTTAGAAGGAAATAATCTATCCCTGCCTGGCCCTATGTGAAAAAGTAATTGCCCCCTTAATTACAAAATCAAACAATTAACCAATTTTAATTAATAATTGGGTTCACTTTCACTCGACGCACCCAGGCATGATCACTGCCAGCTAAATCTTGAATCTAAACATCAATTAAATAGAACCTGTAAGATAATGGAGAAAACATGGAATGAATATGTTTCTACAGCACTTTAAATGAAATCTGACATTATGTGAACATTTTTAAGTCCATTATCATGCAATTTTATAATAGTCCTATTGTTACAAAGTAAAACACTTAACTAAAGTTTGTACTCCATGTCGTTCACTTTTAAGGCAATTGCAGTGCCATTCTACCATAGCTTTTGTTCTACAATCCTTACAGTTCCCTGTTGGGACCCTATTGCAAATTTTCTATAATATGATTACTACAATGGATTTGTTGCTTTATCCTATAATACATTTTTTTCAGGTTATTATATCCCAATTATAACAGTACTCTAATAAGTTATTACATTCTAGTTTTGTCATAATATAATTGCAGTTGAGTTCTGATAGTTTTACGTTTCTGTTTCATTATAGGATATGGTGTCACAGAAGAACACGGTAAGTTGACAAGACAGTATAAATAAACGTTTCATATCCCTGCCGATAACAACTTTTCAGCTTATCTAGTTTGCTAACTGTTTCCTGCTGTAAAAAATACAAGTTTAATTGGGTACTTGGCCATGTCTTATATTACAGTTAGCATTAAGCCTATCCCATATTTAAATTATCTCCATGTCTACTTCATGATTTAAAAGAAAATATCATTACATAGTTACATAGTTATATAGGCTGAAAAAAGACATGCGTCCATCCAGTTCAGCCATTATGGTAGGAATTAAATCCTTTTTCAGGGAGGGGTGCTGCAAAGTCTACTGCCATCAAAGACAATCCTTCCCACTCTTGTCTTTGCACCAAGTATCGCATTCATCATTGCTGGGGGAATTTTTTTTAAGAGTTTCATTTCACATTTTCAAATCATTTTGATTTGTTTCCAATTTTTCATAAAAAATTGTCCTTGAAAAAAATGGGAACTCATTCACTATATTATATCAATATGTCTCCTTTTATCTCATTTTTGTTTCATTTTAGTATATCAAAGGATTGCTATTCAATTACTTGCGTTCTTTGTTTCATATTGGTATGGTCCATTGGGCAATCCAAGAAAAAGTCTCATCTTCCAGAGGCTACTTCTTCAGATGGCATTCTGAAGAAGAGACATTTGAAATCCAGAAAGCTTATGTAGATTTTTTTTCTGCGTTGGCCCTCTAAAAGATAACAACTTCAACTAAAGACTCCATTTCTCTTGACTCCATTTCTCTTGAGTATGGCTATACTCAATAGACTTATCGCTGGCATTAAATAAACCTGCTCTAACTATTTCTGGTTTTTTTTATTGTTTCTCAGCTAGTGCAAATATCTTGTGTTTTATCTGCAAGTTTAATCCAGATCTAGCTGGCCACTAGGGTCACCATTAGAATTACCAACTTATTCAATCACTGTTTTGCCACCACTTCAATTCATTGCTTGTTAATTTACTTTACCAGCATCCATTTTTCTTTTTTTGTAAGGAAGTAATAAATCAGGTTAAATACCTTAAGGGTGAGTGCAAATGAGTGGGAACAAAAACATTAAGTATTAAAAATAACAAGGGTGAGAACGATTCCCTTTCCACATGATTGCATCCGAAATGGAAGTCGCAAATCATGTTACGAGGATGGTGTGGGTAATCTTTAGGTTATCATTTGAAGAATGAATTCATGGCAGAGAGCTAGGGAGGCATCCTAACAAGACGTTAGACTCCTCCACGCTCAGTAATTACATTTTGTCTTGTGATTTAATAGTCCATAGGGAGGCATTAAAGTGAGTTCTGAAATTTATGTTACCACAGGGAGTTCTCTTTTAAAGATTGTGGAGGCACTCAAGCATGCATCTCAATTTAACTTGGTATTTTTTGGTCCCTATAATCAAAATAAATAATTGTATTGTGTGTAAAGTATCTGTATCTCTGTGTTTTGATCTTGCTTTATGTCCAGCCCGAGTAAAATAATACGTTCATACTGAGTGCTAATACTGTCATCAAGTTATGGATATAGTTAGCTGTTGTAGAATAACCCTTTTTGTAGTGATTCTGAATTAAAATGTGCATTGGAAAGAAAATGTATGTAAAATTATAGGGCTTTGGTTGATCCTATAACTGATTAAAAAGCAGAAATGTCTGCTTAGCTATACTCAGCTAGTTTGCTTATAGGCAGGGTTGTCTTTAACTTTTTCAGTGGCTGGGGTCCATTTTTGTATGAGACCGGGCTGGTTATTGTAGTTTTGCCATAATCAGATGTAGGAAACAGCTGAATGTTCAGTTTATTCTTTACCTTTAGAAAGCCGCATATATTTTTTTCAGGATGAGTTAAGCTTGTGCTTCATACAACATGTGCAATGAAAACATCTTGAACAGTCTTAACCTACTCCTTCTTCGTAAATTTAAACAATAGATCAACAGGTTGTACACACAGCCCATGTAGGTGACAGTACACAACGTCACACCTATATAAGGTTAAATTCAGTAATTGAGCTAAAGAATGAAATATAGGTAAAAATTCAAATATCCACAAGAATTCTGCCCTTTTGGTACTCCTAGTGTACCCACTTTTGAGGACGTACAGTACAACTTCTGTCATGCTCATCATTATTGTGGTGATGGGAGCTGTGGCCTACAATTTTTTTTTTCTTTAAAAAATAAAAATACATTTATTTAAAAAAACTTGTATTTTTTTTCTTTATTTTTTATCTCGTTTTATAAAAAAACAGTCACTGATCCCTGCATGTTAGCAAGTATCAGTCATTTTTTTCCAGTGTACTGACACCTTAACTTTGTTGTTTTTTTTTTTTAAATATTGGTTACCATGTTAGCGAGCAGCCATATTAGACCGCTGCTCCATGAACCCAACTGCTGCCAAAATGCAAAGGTCTGATTTAAGTGACCCGGAGAAGTGGGCAAAACCTGGAGAGGTATGGTCATGTGATTTCATGTGATTTCATAAGCTCTCCATAGTTTACCAAAATCACAAATTTTGGCCACATTTTACTACATGTTAGTTTTACATAAATGCATGCAATGTATACACTTTACTTATTATGCTTACATACCAATAGTTTCTATTTTCTGTCACCATCCCAGCCAGAATATACATTGTAATCACTGATAATAGCAACTCAGGAATGTATGAAGAACATTAATACTATTAATACACATTAAACATTCGGCCCTCACTTGCACACGTACACGTGTGCACATGTTGTCTCTGTAAGTGAAATTATTATGTTATGTACTCCTCGTTATGTCCTGTCTACCCATTGTACATCGCCATCCACTGAGGAGGTTTAAGATTGATCGGTCATAGGCCCGTCCAGGAGTCTTGTTGGCATTAGATTGATGTTGTTTCCACTATGATTCTAGAAAGCAGATTTCCCCACCCCCCCTGGCTTGTTACATAACATGTTGTCGTTTGCCTAATTAGTGTACGGCAGGTAACCAAAGAAACAACGTGTCTTAATTTTTTCTCATGACCTTTCTTTGAGACCTTTCAAACAGCTTCTATTTTTGATTTACTTAGCATAAATCACAAAGATTTTGTCATCTTTTTGTGCCCCAGTTCCTGATGACCTTATTTAACACCATGTGTTTTTACTTTATGTGCAGATAAATCCAATTCCCTAACAAAATTGAGGAAAATATTCATCAAGGCCATCTCCAAAAGTTTCTTGTCTATTGAAACTTATTGGTTAAGTCTCATTCTTCCTTCCTAAAGGAGATATTTCTGTAAATGACCTGTAGGCACCGACGGCCACGAGCCCTGTTCCGTGTAAATATATTTTTATTTGGACCGTAGACACCAACGACCACGAGCCCTGTCCCATGTATGTATATTTTTATTTGGACCATAGACACCAATGACCACGAGCCCTGTCCTATGTATGTATATTTTTATTTGGACCATAGACACCAATGACCACGAGCCCTGTCCTATGTATGTATATTTTTATTTGGACCATAGACACCAATGACCACGAGCCTTGTCCCATGTATGCATATTTTTATTTGGCCGGTAGACGCAAATGACCACAAGCCTTCTCACATGAATGCATATTTTTATTTGGCCTGTAGACGCCAATGACCACAAGCCTTCTCACATGTATGCATATTTTTATTTGGCCTGTAGACGCCATTGACCACAAGCCTTCTCCCATGTATGCATATTTTTTATTTGGCCTGTAGACGCAATGACCACAAGCCTTGTCCCATGTATGCATATTTTTATTTAGATGCCAATGACCACAAGCCTTCCATGTATGCATATTTATTTGGGCTTGTAGATGCCAATGACCACCAGCCTTGTCCCATGTATGCATATTTTTATTTGTACTTACATTTTATGGTCTGCCTGGGACAATAGGGTGACTCTTTCATTTAATTACTGCACTGGAACATGCAGGTATAACATAATTTGTAAAACTCAAGAGAATAAATTCATTGGAAACAGAAAGAGATATAGTCTGCCACTATACAGATCTCTAATCAGACCTTACCTAAAGTATTGTATACAGTTCTGTAGAACCCATAGCCAGAAGGATATTGATATTCTAGATAGAGGAAGGTAGATAAATGGAACGGCCTCCCAACAGTAGAGGCTAATATAGTTGGATAGGCATGTGGCAATCCTCAATCTAAAATAAGATCAAAGACCAATTAAAGTTTCAGTCTTTATATCAGAAATAATGAGCAGACTAGATGGTCTGAATTTTACCCGCTGTCAATTTCTGTGTTTCCGTGTTTTGCAATATTGACGGACATAGCAGGTTTCTTCTTTGGTCTTTGATTAAACCATATAGTGGATGCAGCTAATTAAAGTGGTTCCTACATAACATATTTTTTATCACCTACTATTAAGTGGCGTAATAATATTAATATTTTATGATTAAATACACAAAATATATATTTGGAAGTCACCACTCTGTATTTGTAATAAATGTATACAGCATTTTTTTTTTAATCTTAAAAGTTACATCTTATGTATTCGGAGCCACCTCTTTTGCAGTCCACTAAAAAACATGGAATTTAACCGACAACATTGTTGGTACATATCAACTTGTATCAATTTTTTTAGTTGTAAAACTTGTGTTAACATTTTATTTGCAGTGTGTATGTAATTTGATTGTCATTTGTTTTCTTAAGGCTTCCAGCGGTAACTACTACTTTATTTCATACATTGTGACACCCTGCGGGGATTACTTTTGTTGCGAGAGTGATGCTCAGAGGAGAGCGTCAGAGTACATGCAGCCAAACTGGGACAGCCTCTTGGGGCCATTATGTGTTCCCTTGGTGGACCGGTTCATAAGCTTACTTAAGGACATCCACGTAACATCATGGTAAGTTTTGTTGGTACAAATACTAAGATTGATTCACTGTCGATATTTGATATAATCTGCATAGGATTGTATAATTTAACTATACTTATCTCCTGTAAGGTTGAAGGCAGCAAGAGAAGAGCCCTCTTCCTTTTCTTTAACCCTTCCCTGTTCTTACAACAAAGAACTGAATAAAAAAGCAAAGATAAATTCTCTCCTATATAAAGTGGACTCTGCAACTATATGTACAAAAACAGGTCTCCATAAACTTGATTTAAAAATGATGATGGAGCTTGAAGTCTCCTCAAAGACCCAAGTGCACATGTATAGGAAGAAAGAAAGGTATATGGTACAGCACTGTATGATGTTGGGAAAATAAAAAATCAGCAAATTTATTTAAATATGATCACATATAAAATGGGCACTGAGGATCAGCAAAACATACTTTACAATAATGATTGAGGAACAACAATCACTTTGTATGAACTCGTCTCCTAACTGGGCAAAATCTCTTGCGATGAAATCTTGCATACACGGTATTAATTGTAAGGATGAATTGAATTGAACACTGTGAACATTAGCGATACTGGCCGTGTTCATGATTTTATAGTTCTGGTAAACAGAATGCGTGATATTGCATCGTCCAGCCGTCGTTTATTTGCTGGGGGGGGGGTGTGGAATTTGATTGTCCTTTCAGACTCTACAAGTGGCGGTGTACCAGTTACTTATATCACTAAATGTGTTTTGACCTTAAGCTGGTCCTCTAAAAATGTGGGGATTTATTCTACATCATACAGTGCTGTACCTTATACTGTACCTTTCTTTCTTCCTACACACGTGCACCCAGGTCTCTAATGAGATGTCAAGCTCCATCTTTCCTATTGTAATAGCGCAATGGAATCGTCTGGTGCTATATATAAAAAATGGAAAGTATCAGAAAATGTAAATGTGTTTATTACGGCCAGAATTTGCGGTTCATCAACTACATGAAGAAGAATGATTTAAAGGTTAGAACAAACTTGTGTAAGATTGTTGTATCTATCCTCTAAAACGACATAACTACACATAACTTAAGTTGCATAATACAACTCAAAGACCAACTCAAGTATTTACTAAAAGCCACATAGCTAGTGTGTTTAAAGGTTCTTGCCTATTGAATTTATTCAAGATCTGCTTGACTTGTAACTGCCCAAAAATCAAGTGGAGTCGCTGTTGAGTTTTATTCGAACGTTTAGCAAGGAACTTCGTTTCCTAACCTTAACCTAAATTAATAAATGGTTAAAGGGGCACTCCAAACATCATATGCACTTTAAGGCATGGTCCCTTTAAATTATCGTGTGGTCGATTTTGGAGATTCTGCAGAACCTCATTAATGGCATTTGGCCCTTTCCCACCCCCAGCTAAATGTCCTGCAGAAGACACATTAAGCTGAATTTGGCTCTGTACTCACAAAGGGAAACACACAAATACATATGTAGCATTACCTTGGCTCCCAAGGTTAGGAATAAATACTACAATCTATCATCTAGTAGTTATATATCTGTTTTTTTATGATTGAAATGCTTAATGGGAACAGGATATAGATTTTGGAGGCACTACTTGGAGCACAGATTCTTCTCTAAAGGAATCAAGTTTCAATTTGATGCAACTAAGTTAATAAAGTGAATGATGTATCCCTGTATACACTAGTATGACAACAGTATGTAAAGTATTATGTATTTTATATTGTTACATGATGCACCAAGCAGATCTAGTGGTTGTCTTGTATAAGTAATTTCATATTAAACATTGTTTTATAACACATGGTATTCTAATGCGGTATGTTCATCCACTATGACCAGGTATGGAAAAAGCTGAGTTTCCGTCTTTACTACTGAGTAGAAACCTACTTGATTGTTTTGTCTTGTAGTTTAGTTGATGTATCTGCTCTTGTCCCAGTGCATACTACAAGGAAACATTACTCAATGATATAAGGAAGGCCAGAGAGAAATATCAAGGAGATGAACTGGCCAAAGAGCTGACTCGTATAAAATTACGCATGGACAACACAGAGCTCCTTACATCAGATATTGTAATCAACCTGCTTCTTTCATATAGAGACATTCAGGTAAGAGTGTTATAGTTCCTAAATTATTTTATTTATTTCCCAATATATACTATATGGACCAAGGAATTGGGATACCTGACCATTACACCAACAGAGACTTTTATGACTTCACATTCTAAATACATAGACATTAATATGTAGTTGACCCACCTTTGCAGCAGCTATAACAGCTTCCACTCTTCTGGGAAGGCTTTCCGCAGAAGACATAATAGTTCTAGAACCAGACATGATAATAATGATGTGCATATAGTATGATGTCACACAAGCCCCCAACAAAACAAAATGATTAAAAACACAGATAATTATTCAGTATTGTTTTTTTTTTTTACTTTCAGGATTATGATGCTATGGTCAGACTCGTGGAAACCCTTGAGATGCTTCCAACCTGTGATTTAGCAGATCAACACAACATAAAGTTTCATTATGCATTTGCCCTCAATCGGTAACTATTTGCTTTACTTTATTTATTTTGTTTAATATAAAGACTGGGCCTTTTCAGAGCAACACAGCACAGTCTTCTGACAATATTAAAATATCACTGCATGGAACAGTTCGATTTTTTGGTGCCATCCTTTTCATGTACAAGTTCTTTTACTTAGTGAACCACAGGTACAGCTCTAATAAATATATGAAGAATGGTTGAATGTAGCGACTCAATATATATAACGGCAGGACATATTCAAGCCCCATTGTGCATCTCACGTCACAAGGAAACGAGGCCACCTCTTATCACAATGAGCTGTGTATCTTTCAGGTTTAATATTTGACTTCAGTATTGTCTACTTTATGGATAGAATAGGGTAAAGTGGTCTGTCCTCTCTAATAATGACTTTGACGCTAATGCATTTGAACCATCATCAGAGGGAAAAAGTGCATTCTATATATAAATAAATTGATAGTCGAACCTTTAGTTCTTCCAATTATAAAGTAGTTTAGCCAAACATGTCTCCAGCACAGAAAATAGCGGGTGGAGGTGACGTAAAGGGACAAATGCATAAAAGGGACCATGCAGCTATCATATGCAAAAAAGTGAATGTGATTGCTGGTGTGTACATTCAAGGGTTTGTCTTTTTTTGTTATCAGTTCCTGTGTATATGGGTATTGTGCTTTTGGAATCACGGGATTTAATCTACAAAGTAGAAGGCTACATCTTGTTTAGTAAGGGGAATGCTGAATTGACATTGCAAACAGAAGACCTGTAACTTTTTATGTGAATATAACAATTAATGATTAATTAAAAGACAGCAGTCAATTCTGTAAGTGTGCCCTGTTAAAATGTTTTAATGTGTGATCTGATGTGATTAGAAGTCTGAAGCACTTTGAAGTTATAACTGCCTCAAGATTGTAAGCTTGTGAGCAGGGCTCCACCTAAAGTATCGGTTTGTCTTAGTCTGTCAATTCTCGTCTTGTCATAACCCTTGAATATATTGTACTAACTGTTGGCGCTATATAAATAAAAGATAATAAAAATAATAAGATACTTGAAGGCCCTGTAAGGGACACTAGTGAAGATTTTGCATGAATATAAATAAGGCTTCCCCAGATATTTACAGAACATTTTTGTGAAAATCAAAAACGTTGGGTTTAAGTGCTTGCAAAGTAGCCATTCTCATAACTCTTGACAGGAACTTATCTCCCTGGGCATGTTTGGTATCCACCAAAAAGAGAACACCTGGGTATTCTAAATATACATTATATGCATATTGAACCTTCCAACAATACATATTCTCCATTCTCCCTCAAAGTTTCTTCAGCATGGACAGTAGTATTGGTTAATAAGACAAAGTGCAGAAGAAAAATGAGATTGTCTTTCGAATTCACACCTCCAAGCTAAATATTGTGACCTACATAGGAGATTACATAAACCTGCTGGCTTGAAATAATATTGTCTTCTAAGATGCTTGCACTGCTAAAATAATGAAAAGGAACTGCCTTCAACTAGCCGTGATAAGTAAACACACTCCATTCTCCATACATTATGCCTGGATACCAAGGGATCAAGAAAGCATAAGCTGGTCTGAAAACTGGTCAGTAAACTTTCGAAATCTGTCATAATTACAAGCAGGCTTAGAAGTGGCTTTTAAGCTTAGGATCACATATTTGCTTTTCATTGGCAAATGCGTTTTCCTCTAACCATTGTAGAATGACCTTTTCGTGAGAAGGCCGTAGCATGATTTAATTAATGCAAGCTGTTAAGTTGTTAATTTATAAATACAGAAATGGAGCTGTAATTGTAAAGACGTCACATGGTATGATGATGAATCCCCTAATTTCCTATCTGTTTTAAAACCAGCAGATGTACCACAAAAGCCTTACAGACCTTAATGTGTACACCATTAAAAGGCTAATAGAGAGGGGAGACATGATAGAAACATTTAAATATTATATCAGGTCCATGGGTGATTAGTGTTAACCAAGTTGAATTAGAATGGAGAGAAAGAAAATGTTAGTTTTGGGTAGCTATTGAGGTTGCTGATCTGGTGAGGCTGCTGCCATAAGGTTGTTTCCTATTTTAGGAAGCGATTGTTGCTTTGGAGTGGGGGGGAGATTCTCCTGGATACACACGTCCCCTTTGGGACTAGAAACACTTGTGCCATCCCTGAGTAGGTCAGTTGGAAAGTGGGGGAACATAGAGATAGTAAATTAGATAATCCAGCTATCTCACTCAAGTGATGCAGCATTGTTGGTATGGCTCAGGTGATTTGTATAGTTCTTCAATACTTGAATTGTATGGTCCCATATATGTACACTATATGTTGTTGGACATCCCATTCCAAAATCATGGACATTAAAATGGAGTTGGCCCATCTTTGTGGATGTAACAGCCACCGCTCTTCTGGGAAGGCTTTCCACCAGAATTTGGAGTTTGTGGGATTTTTTGCCCGTTCATCCAGTATAGCATTTGTGAGGTCAGGCAGTGATGTTGGACCAGAAGGCCTGGCTCACAGTCAGTGTTCCAATTCATCCCAAAGATGCTCAGTGGCAATAAGGTCAGGGCTGCGTGCAGGCCACTCATGTTCCGCCACACCAAACTCATCAAACCATGCCTTTATGGACCTTGAATTGTACACAAGTTCACAGCCATGCTGGAACAGGAAAGGGACACAAAGGGAACTGGTGCCACTAAGTTGGAAGTGTGCAATTGTCTAAAATGACTGTATTTTATAGCATTAACATTACCCTTCACTGGAACTAAGAAATCAGACTAGTATCCCTCCGCCACCTTTTCAGTAGGAACTATGCATTTCATGGCTGTTACTCCTAGATGCTTTCACTAATAGCCCTTACAGTGGACTGGGGCAGATCTAGCAGGGCAGACATTTCACAAATTGACTTGTGGGAAAAGTTACATGTAAATAAGTATTTAATTCAATAAATATCAACAACCTGCAATAATATATTATTCAGAAGAGTTTTGTTCAGTGGTTGCTGACCACTAAATATACTTTATGTTTTTATCTCTTGGTTTTAGAGTTTCTGAAGTCTGGGGCAGCACATTTATTCTCTCTGAGCTGACAGGTGGCTTCTTCTGCAAACTTACTGCCTTCTTTGTAGTCACCTCCTCCTACCCTAGGTCACCTTCCTCCACCAATGAACCTGTTTGCCTACAGTTTGCTATATAAAACGTGTAACTTTTCTGTGAAATTTCTAGGAGAAATAATGCGGGTGACCGTGAAAAGGCTCTGCATGTGATGCTACAGGTATTGCAGACGTGTGATCATCCTGCACCAGACATGTTTTGCCTCTGTGGAAGGATATACAAAGACATGTTCTTGGACTCTGATTGCAAAGATATCCAAAGCAGGGGTAATGCTATTGAATGGTAAGAAACATGATTTGGTAACACATTCTTCAACAGCAGCAACTTATTTTCTTTAGTGTTGCCCATTGCTGACCCAGGGCAGCACCCCCAGTAGCCTCCTCCACCCTTTCGACTGATTACATATTGTTTCTACCAGCCTATGAAAGTTTGTTTGAAGAAGAGGTAACAGAGAAGGTACTACAAGTCTGCTGAGGCTTACTTTTAAACCAAACATCTCCAAAGCAAAAAGTACATGCTTCGATAGCATCACTAAATTAATATAATGAAAGGCTTTGTGATTAAGTTACTAATTTATTGTTTTATTAATGTACAGTGTAAATATATAAAATATGTCCTTTTTATGCTTTTCTATTGTGGTAAGAGTAAATGTTTCTGCCAGGTATTGGAAAGGCTTTGAACTCCAGCCATCTTTGTATTCTGGAATCAACCTTGCAGTCCTGCTAATTGTGGCCGGCCAGCAGTTTGAAACTTCCATAGAACTCCGAAAAATAGGTAAGTGTGGGAGACTGGATAAACATTGAGGTGGGAGAGAAAATGATCAATTGACAAACAACACTGAAGTATTTGGTTAAGCATAATAATGATTTCAACAGCCGTGCATACCTGTTCATAGCTACCCATCGTTCTGATATTTTGAAGTTTCTCTACCAAGCTGTAGATTGCACTATACACTATAGACGGCCATTTCTGTTCTTGACTAAGAACAGCCCATACCTCCAAACATAAACCTTTTACAAATGCATATGATCGATGACTGGCATTATCATTCTATTAACCAACTAAAACAAGTCATGGCCCCTTGTCCTAATCCTGATTTACGGTAATGAAGGCACTCTATTCTAATTATGGTAAACTAGTTGAATTGAAAAAAATATATTTTTAAAAATTGAAGGTGTACGACTGAATAGCCTACTGGGAAGGAAAGGAAGCCTGGAAAAAATGAACAATTATTGGGATGTAGGTCAGTTCTTCATTGTGAGCATGCTGGCTAATGATATTGGCAAGGCTGTCCAGGCAGCTGAACGACTCTTCAAGCTGAAACCTCCAGTCTGGTAAGCGATCAGGGAATCAACATACCTTACTAGGTTAATTTTATTTAATCATGTTTCTATAACACGTTTTAGCGTAACGTATATTGGAAAAAAAGGAAGTTGTCAACCAGAATGTTTTTTTCCTACTCATGTTTACTACAGGCTCATGGAAGTTTAAAATATACAGTAAATATTACTGTAAAATCAATACTGGTCATTAATTTGTGTTTATATGTTAGGTACTTGAGGTCAGTAGTTCAGAATTTACTACTAATACAGCGTTTTAGGAAGCTGAATGCTGAACACTCTCCACGACAAGAGAGGCTCAATTTCTGGATGGACATAATTGTTGAGGCTACAAAAGAGTCCACAAACGGGTTACGATTTCCGGTAAGACTCTCATAAATGTTTGTCTATTCAACTCTAGGTGATGTGGCCTGGGAATATTTAGCTACTGTTGAAATGTTAACACCCGTGATTCCCATACTGTAAGGGAGTAGCAAAGCATGCACGTTGCTGAGTAGGAGATGCTGTTGGGCAAACAACTGTGTAAAACACCAGATGCCTAGAGAGGAATTTATTGATTCTGTGAATTTGGATGCCAAAAATTTTGAGGGAGGGAGTTTCTGCGGGTGAGTGTGTGCGTTAAAGAGTATAAGTGTATGTGTAAACATGTGTATGTTGCAAGGGTCAAAGAAGACACAGAGGGCAATGTTTCCACACACCAGCTGTTTGGGAACAATGATGACACAGCCAGAGTGTTTGGAAGTTAGGATGGCACTGATAAGCTGCTTGGGGGCAGAGGTGGCATTCACAAGCTTTTTGTGGGGGAAATGTGGCATTGTGGGACATGTTTGGTGAAGGTGGGGGCCCTGTGGTTTCTAGTTATGCCTCTGGCGATAACGTGTAAGTTCATAGGCATCCTTAAAGAAGTGGGTCTTGAGGGATTTTTTGAAGGGCCAAATGCAGGACCAATAAGCTGGGGAGGGCATTTCAGAAGATAGGGTCAGCCCTTGAGAAATCTTCCAAACAGGCATGAAAACTAGAAATCAGAGGAGAGGACAAACTGAAATCATTGGAATAGCAGAGAGACCGGTTAGGAGTGTATTTAGAGATGAGTGAGGAGATGGAAGTAGGGGAACTATGATAGTAAGAGTCAGGATTTTGAAATGAATCCTGAAGCGTACAGGCAGCCAGTGCAGAGACTGACAGAGGGGAGAGACGTTAGTAAAGCAATTGGTGAAGAAGATAAGTTTGGCAGCAGCGTTCATGGTGGATTGTAGAGAGGTGAGACAAGTATGTGGGAGACTAGCTAAGACAGGGTTTCAATAGTCAAGCGGGAGATAATGAGGGCGTGAACAAGAGCCTTAGTGGCATCTTGTGTTAAGAAGGAGCAAATGCAGGCAATGTTTTGAAGATGGAGACTTCAGTTCCTTTGTAGACCTTTATTAGTCACAGCGTCAGATTAGGTGATTTAGACTGGGTCATTCTATTATGTCCCATAGACAATGTGATAAGGTGGGCAGGGATAACAAAGCTTGCAAATAAGCAAAGTGGCATACTAATTTTCCTGGCATACTAACCTTTCCTTCCTACTGGTAGGAAACCTAAATAAACAGGCATTCATTCTTTTCATGTGTGTGTGTGTGTGTGTGTGTAATATATAAATGCTGGTAGCTGAGATCTCTTAACGTTGTCCATAATTGAGTTATATTTTGAGGATTTTTTTGTTTCAAACTTTTATTCTGCACAACAGAGGAATTGCATCAAACGCTTATAATAGAACATCTAGATTTTGCTTAAGTAGTTGACTCAAAAGGAGCAGTTTGTAAAAATCGTAAATTAGATATATTGTGTAAATTATTGCTTATTAATTATATATATATATATATATATTATATATATATACACACATGTATTTTGTGTTCATGTGTATGCCTGCCCAAGAGTGTGAGCTTCTTTACTCCACTGCTATCAAATCTGCTATGGGCCCCAGAACTTTTGGAGACCTAACAAATCCCCTGGGCATCAGCACATTCAACAGGCAACTTCAGTGTGAAGTATTAACTTCACTATAGTGTGTTAATGCATTAAGAAACCTACATGGTCAGTACTTTACAGGAAATGCATACAATTCTGTTTATTATCTGCAGGCTTTATTATTGTAATAACATTGCTGTGTTTTTATGGGTTTAACCCAGCAGTCACAGAGGACCTAAACTCTCACTTAAACAGCTTCAGACGGGAGTCATGACATTCTTTTTTAGTTAAAAAAAATATTCTAAAAACCTGTGCTGAAGAAAATAGGGAATAGACATCCCTTCAGTGGAAATGTTATAACTATATTAATAGAGAAAATATTACTATTTACCTCTACTGCTGTTTTCCATGTGGTTTTGGGTTTTGTTGTCTCATGTATTGCTTGCGCAGGTATCTTCAAAATGAGATTCTGATATTATGACTTTGGGTCAAATGGCCTCATGCAGAACATCTTGTTTAGAGTGGAAGCGTCGGTACCTGCGCAACAAGCTCATTTTTTCTTTTAAGGTGAGGCCACTCAATGAGTCAGGGTCTCAGTTGTGTGTTTTTTTGTATGTTTTTCTAGGTTCTTGTATTAGAACCCACAAAGGTTTATCAGCCCTCATATGTGTCGATAAATAAGGAGGCTGATGAAAGGACAGTCTCACTTTGGCACGTGTCTCCTGTGGAAATGGTAAGGAAAAATGAATACATAATAGTAAAGCTAATGAAAATAATGAGTAAGCCTTGTTTACTTTACAGAGCTGTATAAAACTGTTATGGAATATGAGAGACAACAATAATTAACAAGAAAACCAAGATATCACAAGTTATGCCAAATTATTTTATGGAGTTATGGACCATATCAGGATTTGGACTGTGGACATTGAGCATAGAGGTTTAGCAAGCACGCTTTTAGCACCACAAAAGTAAATTTGTGACATCATGACATGGCACCATATGCAAATTAATTGCAGTTAATAATTTGATATTATGTTTGAGTCATATGTAATGCGTATATATATATATATATATTACATTCTCTGTAAGCACTGTTTAGGCTACAGGATCATGGGGCACCTGAGTCACAGAGAATGTGTAATTAAAGCAGTAAAATATGGAGTATTTTATTTTGTTTGTGAAATTGCCACAATTAGGCTATATATATACGCCTCATTATTTATAAATAGCAATGGTCATGACTTTTCATTGATCCAATTTTGTGACCTTTATTTCAGAAAGGCATCCATGAATGGAACTTCACAGCCTCCTCGATAAGAGGCATAAGGTATGAGATATACTGGTGAACCATTTGCGCGTCTTGCAATCTTCTCTTGCTTAAACGAGTAGAATTCAACATTTAGCCACTAAGAATCATTCAGTCGAAAACAATGCTTTCGTAGTTTAAATTTTAAGCCTTTTGTAAATTCATAATTACAGGAAATTATACAAATGATTGAAACAATTTCTGGGACGTCAAGTCTGTACAATAATAATTTTATGAGGCATATTTAGTTATTAATCATGAATATTTATTCTGGAGCGGTCACATTACAGATGACCCAGATTATAATTCTTACACCTGTAAAAAATCATTTATCGTGTCTTTTTCTTCAATTACGCACTGAATGGCAGAATAAATACTGCTACTTATTTTAATTGCTGGTCTGACCGTAGATTTACATGGATAGTTGTTGCCAGGAGTCAAGGTACTTTTGTAATTAAGAAATCATAAAAGTGGAGCAAAAGAACTTGTGATATAAGACTAAGAGGATAGTGACACAAGCTTTCAGGACACAGAGATCCCTTCTACAGGCACAGTTAAATTGAACATGAGAGTCGCTCAGTTCTAATAAAACCTTGTAAGTGTAAATGCAGAAATTAGCCAAAATTCATGCTTGCCTTTTGTCTGTGCAGTATATCCAAGTTTGATGAACGCTGCTGCTTCTTATACGTCCATGATAATTCAGACGATTTTCAGATCTATTTTTCTACAGAGGATCAGTGCAATAGGTAGGTATTACCTTTTTAATTGGTGACTTAATTAAATTAATAATATAAATTGTGTTATTAATGAAACTGGGATATGCTGGATTATATTACACATATAATACCTAATTTGTTTAAAACTTAGTAAAGAGCTCCAAATCTTTTTCATTTTTGTTTCCATATGTAAGGGATGTGTAGAATACACATGTCACTTTAAGATTCATACATTAAGAGTGATAATCATGATTATTAGAAGCAGCTGCATATTTCATAGGCTTGTACAATTGTGTTACTATACTTGTGTAACTAAAATGTGTTAAAGGTACTTTAAACATGAAAAAAATAAAATCATAGCCCCTCTAAAGGTAACCCACACTGGGTGCTGGGTAGCTGTTGCTCTCTGGATTTTGTTGACCGGTTATGGAAGTTGTAATCCAGCAACAGCTAGAGGGATACAGTTGGCCAAATCTTTGCTCCAGAGTCACGTACGGGCAGTTCTTTCACAGTGTTGTATTTATTTTTGTACAGCACGGCTAGAATGCATGGGAAAGGTTGTAACAATAGAACTAGGTGAACTTGTTTTTCACACCAGTGTCAGAAGCGTAGAAGCATAGTCAGCGTTCCTGTAACAAAAGTTACACAAACAATGCAGAGTTATTCCCATGGAAATCAAATAGGGCAATAGAACTCAAATCATCCCATGGGTTGTTTATCTATGCCCCGTTTATCTTCTGGTACCTTTTCTGCTATAAACTCTGGCTTCATGCACAACCACATCACCGTTCTACTTCTAGTCTAGAAGGGAATTTCCTATGCACTGAGAGAGGGAAACATCTAGGCTGTAAGCTTGTGAGCAGGGTCCTGTTTACCATATCTAAAGGTTTGTCTCTGTCCGGTTAAATATCCGGCTTCATAGGACATCCTGTCCAGGTGTTAGTTGGGATTGGTCCTATGTCATTTGCAGGTTGTCGAAGGCCAAATCCCACTAAATTCCACAGTAGAACTTCTGGATTTTCTAGACAGTCTTTTGGTGGCCACTCATTACCATGGGCCTTCAGTAGGACAACCCTGCAGTAGAATAACAACAATGCTTTAAGTGTCCTGTTTTTTAGTATCTATACAAATCTATATGATTTTTTTTTTACTCAAAATCATTTCACTGTAAAGAAAATGATTGTTACTTAATGTGGATTTGAGACAACTGTACCGTAAGAACCTGTCTGTACTAGATTATCTACCCTTTCAGTGAAACCTTTAAACTTGGTGCATTCTACCATACAACCCTACATAAGAAAGAAAAGTGTGAAACATAACAAATCTACATCTAGAAAGAATCATTTTAAGATATACCACATTAGTTGGAGTTAAACTACTACCCTCCTGGATAATGAACATTAGAGTGGGTCACCAGAGGTAAAGCTCCAAGTTGATCAGTCTCTAGTAAAATCCCAGCTTCAGTCAAATGATTACCTTTGTGACTTTGAGCATGTTATCTTTCATATACTATCGATGTCTTTACTGTTATCCTGTGCTTTATAATTTGTGTTTACAATGGACAGGTTTTGTACTCTTGTCAAGGAGATTATCACAGATGTTGTAGGCAGCACGGTGGAGCTGGAGGGAGAGGCAGATGGAGATACATTAGAGGTAAGGTAGAAGTAGCTTCTTTTATGTGCACTGATAACCTGATATCTGTTTCCTTTCTGTGTGATATACATATATCTTTTATATGTTTTTTTCCCCTGTTCAACCTATTAAAAAATCTATTCAGCGTGTATCCAGCTACTGCCCACATGGACTATATAGAACACTAATCATAGCAAAAACACATTTTATCACCGATGTTCAATTGAGTTGCATTAAGCTCTATGTTTGCATGTGTTCAATGCACAGCTTTTATCTCGTAAAAATATAATGGTACCCGTGTATGGCCACCCACACTATGTTTTTTGTTGTTGACTTTTACAAGAATTAAAAAAGCGCCCGTGGCAGTTTATATTTTTTCCATGGAAGGATATTTCAAAGACAGAACAGCCTCCTATAATGCAGTTTTAATGAGGGATATTTATACAGAAGCCGCATGCTTTTCACCCAGTGTAACACAATATATCATTTTTATGAGTGTCCCACTTAAAGTTGTGATATAGTAATCAAATATATGTTCCATTTACCAGTTTAAAGAGATGTGGCACTTAACCAAACATTACATTTTGCAGTTACAAACCCTAAATACACCTACAGTATATAATGTATATATGTATATGTATTAGAAACCTGCTTTATTTATATACCTCAGGAGGCAGCCATCTTAACTTCCTGTTGCTAGAGTTTATATTTTTATTTCTCCCTATGAAATTATTATTTCTATTTAAATTTTTAGCTCTTTGGAGGCTGCTGACTTGGTAAAGGTGGGATTATCAGAAAGATTGGTAAAATTAGGATAGGAAACTAACTAATAAGGTAGTTGTGCCACATTTTGCTCAGAACTCAACTTCCATTAGGTAAAGTAGTCTCTTACCATTAAACCAGTGATCCACATAACCACATAAACCAGTGATCCACCCTGATTGAAAACAGAAAGTACAAGCTGCAGTTAGTTTTTTAAGAATGCTAAAACATCTTTAATTGGTATAGGCCAAACTGAAGAAAATGCACAATTTTTATTATTAATTAGAATTATTTTTTCCCTATTAATATTTGAGAATAGAATAGAAAATCATCAAGTAAATATATATATATATAGTCCTAGTGAAATTGCTAAGAAATAGAGGCCAAATAAAGTCCTTTCATTATTGATTTGTATATAGGAACATATAGTGGATTAACAGAGGAAAAATTCAAATACAGTATAAAAAAAAATCAAAAATAATATAATATTGCAAATATAGTACAGTTTGTATGGACACTGCACATGACATGTCTGGTGTGATACTTTTTTCCAGTATGAATACGACTACGATGAAAATGGTGAGAGAGTCATTCTGGGAAAAGGCACATATGGCGTGGTATATGCTGGCCGGGATCTCAGCAATCAGGTCCGCATAGCAATCAAGGAGATACCAGAGAGAGACAGTAGGTGAGTGAGAATCTGCAATATTTATTATTATTATTTATTGTTTTATATAGCGCCACCAAATTCTGTAGCGCTGTACAATGGGTAAACAGGACATAACAAGTAGTATGTAACATAACAAACAAAATAATATTTTTTATTATTATTACTATTTATCAATTGATATAGCATTATCATATTATGCAGTGCTGTACAATGAGCAACAAGGACATAATATAATCATTTGGATTTATAGAAACACAAGATGAAAATTGTTTATAATTTTAAGATTTTTTTTAATATCGTCTTAAAATTATACTTTTTAGATAATAACTGTTTGTGACCCTGTTCTCTCAATACCCTTTAAAGCTTATTTTCAAAGTTTCATTCTAAATATGGTCCTAAATGTAACAATTTCTTCTCCTTTACAGATATTCCCAACCCCTACATGAAGAGATTGCTCTCCATAAATATCTCAAGCACCGCAACATAGTCCAGTATCTAGGCTCAGTTTCAGAAGATGGATACATTAAAATCTTCATGGAACAAGTGCCAGGAGGTATTTCTTCTAATTAATAATGCCTGTACCTAATTAAAACAAATTGACTTAACATTTAAAGGAACCTGGCACATTAATTGTAAATTTTGGCCAAGAGTCTGATGGATGCTGACACATTTAGCTCAATGGTTTTGTGACCCAGTCGTCCATTCTATTAAGGAGTGCTAGTTTTAAACTAGGTGTGAAATGTAAATAACATGCATTTAAACATGTATAGAGAAAATGTTTCAGAATATCCCTTCTAAGTATGCACTAAATGCATCTTAAACCATTTAAAATGTGTCTATTGCGTGATATTCACTTATCTAAGACTTACATTCTATAACAGCATATAAGGAAACTCACTATTTTTTTTATAAATAACAGGGAGTCTTTCAGTCCTCTTGAGGTCAAAATGGGGTCCCATGAAGGAGCCCACAATAAAATTTTATACTAAGCAGATCTTGGAAGGTTTGAAGTATCTTCATGAAAACCAGATTGTACACAGAGATATCAAGGTAAGCTAAACCATGTTTTTGAGTTTTGAATACGCTGGGTCTTGGATAGAAAAAATATTGGGAAAACTGTGCTTCTGTATAATAATCTTATTCTTCAAAATGTTGATATGCTCATTAAGGTTAAATGAAATTTGCCTTATAATGCCTTTTTTACTCATTTGCACTTTGGCCAAAGAGATGGATTCCAGATATGAGAAATATAATTAAACT
This sequence comes from Spea multiplicata, assembly GCA_009364415.1. NCBI lineage: Eukaryota > Metazoa > Chordata > Amphibia > Anura > Pelobatidae > Spea > Spea multiplicata. The sequence continues at coordinate 23,565 of VKOC01014943.1, forward strand.
ATGTGTACATAAAATAACAAACAACCCTAAGCATAAATGAGCCCTTATATGGGCCACACTGTTAAAGTACACTTGATGTCTTTCTAGGTATAGTTATGTATAGTGTGTGATGCCTGGAATACTTTTTTCTCCGAAAAGCATTCAAATTGGTCTACTTTCCTTATATGCTCGACTTGAGAACATTGAGACAATGCTTATCATATAGGATGGTGGCCACAATGACACATTTGTAATGTTTTCTAATTCATTTGTTATGAACATACATGGTAACTCTTTAGGTTTAATGAAGAGTTTCCGGTCAGTTTTTGCTTTCTCCAGACTGGGGAGCTTTGTTTAGGCAGGGGATCGGCCAAAGACCACTAAAGACCCGCTGTGGTTTCAAAGAACAGAAAAGCCTCATCTCTTAATGAATATCATTGCATCCTTACTTAAAAAGGCAAACTAATTAAAAAAGAGTTCTGCAGATATATTGTATATACCAATATGTAGTAATATCAACCAGTAGGTAAGGATAATGGGTGAGCTTTTACAACTAGAACACTGTTAGTCTGAGAGAAACATCACATTTCACACAACTATAGAGCTGGATGTTGCTCAAATTCAAGTGATTCACACTGGATTTGCAAAAATCCAAATAAATTCACATTGTGGCCATATGTTAGTTGACATGGTAAAGATAGCAGGTTAACATCAATTATGAACATCTCAACTAATCCTTTAACGAACAGACCAGAGTAGTGTGGTCCAGTAAGTATTAAGAAAAGTTTTAAAAAATCAATTTCTGTACCCTTTTATCCACTTTTTTAATCTCTGTTTTGGAAGTGATTTAGGTGTGTTATGTTTTTATATATTAATATATTATATATTAGGTGTGTTACATTTTGCTTTTAGGGAGATAACGTGCTAGTGAACACATACAGCGGAGTAGTCAAAATCTCAGATTTTGGGACGTCAAAGCGGCTTGCTGGTGTGAACCCATGCACTGAAACATTTACTGGTGAGATCACCATCTTTGTGTGGTTGAAGTTGTATAGTTTTGATTGTTTAATTGTGTTTGGAAAGTTACCACAGTGTTATGCCACTTTCATTTCTGTATTCAAAAGTTTGTTTTATTAACACATTGATTCCCTCTTTTATACTGTTGTATACCTTCATTCTGTTCCCTTTTCCCATTCCCTTATTTTTTCCCCAGGATTTGGTTGAGTTCTAACTGTTAGTGATATAACTCCAGGCTGAGCATAGGGAGAGGCCATAGGTGTCTTTTTTTCTCTCCAAGCTTGCCAGTTATGGGTATACTGACAGGCGTATTGTAAGTTTCTGGCAGTGTCCCCCATAATTATTATAAGAACATACAAAACCGTGGATCATGGTGGCTAAAGAAGATACCCTTCTGTGTCAAACAAAAGGTCAGGGCACCTTCTTGAACGTTATGATTGTCTACCAACAAACCTTGTTAGCTATAGCTAATAATATTTTTACCATGATGGATAAAAAAAAATATGTTATGTCCAAATGATGTTATAAAATTAAGTACAAGCCTGGTTATTAGGCGGTAAACACTTTACAGCTGCCCATACTACAATCCATAATCTCAATTCCTGAAACAACTAGATGTTGATAATATACAAACTACTATATAATAAAATGTAGTTGATATATCATATCCATCTATACCATCAAAATAGATGATCCTGATAGTTGTAGTTAAATAACAACTGGAGAGCTACTGGTTGATCGTGCTATCCTTATCAAAAAACATTTTTTTCCTTCATATACATTTAAACAAGCATCTTGAGGCCAGGCGGCCATTTTCAATAGTCACTTGGTGCATGGATTTGATGCTTAATCCTATTAAAGATAGGCTTTAATTAGCATCCCCGGTTCTAAGCCAGTTTGAGTAAAATCCTGGAAAAGCCTGTACCTTTTTAAGCCTGCTGAGGGAACAATATTCTGTGTCCTCATACTTCCAGTATGGCTTATGGAGTGTTCTTAGCAAGGAAACCCGCTGTGGAAAGTTTAATTATCTTATGAGATTTGTAATCCTTTTTTCTGCTCAAAGGGCAGTACACCCATTGAGATAAGCAGCCAAACTATCCAGCTTTTCTTTCACTCATTTATTTTTCTCCATATATTGGTACATTATAACATCTACATATTAAGCGCTCTTTGCTTCAGGCACTTTACAATACATGGCTCCAGAGATTATTGATAAAGGGCCTAGAGGATATGGTGCCCCAGCTGATATCTGGTCCCTTGGCTGTACAATTATTGAAATGGCAACTGGCAGACCTCCATTCCATGAGCTGGGTGAGCCACAAGCTGCGATGTTTAAGGTAAAATGAGTGGGTTTTCCCCTTCTAGTGTGTTTGAGACTTAAAACATAGGAATGTAACTTTTGAATTTAGTCAAATTAATATTCGGAGTTGTAAAAGGCATAAGGCTATCCTGGACATAAAATATGGTCACAGCCAAGAGCCAAATAAGATTTGAGAGAAAAGAAAACATGAAAAGAAAGAATTTGCAAACCTAGACCATTCTGGAGAAGCTAGATATAAGATAAGGTCAAGAGACCAAGGAAAGTATTCAGAGATTGGGCAGACTATATGGGACGAATGGTTCTTATCGGCAGTTACCTTCTATGTTTCTAATTCTGTACTTTCCTTTTTCTGTGCTTTGCAGGTGGGTATGTTTAAAATCCACCCAGAGTTACCGGAGTCACTGTCGGCAGAAGCTAGATCGTTCATTCTTCTTTGCTTTGAGCCTGACCCCGTGAAGCGTGCAACAGCAGCTGACCTGTTACGGGACTTCTTTTTGAAGCAAGTAAACAAGGGAAAGAAAAGCAAAATTGCTTTTAAACCCTCGGGTAAGCTTCCGGTTCTTACCTGCATGCTTAATGAGTGTAATTAATGCATGAAAAGATAACAAAGCCATCATCATGTATCGGTAATTTATGGCTTACTGATTGGTAGCCATTGTAAAGATCAATAGATTTATTGTCAAAAGCTCAGGCGAGTATGCAAAAAAAAAACATATGTAAAAGTTAGCTGGCTATTTAGCAACCATTTTATTTATGGAATATTATATGCAATATAGTCAACTTTGTAAGCAGTTACCCTTGTTGGTTCAGTATTAATACGGCAGTCATCCATTTATATTCTGTCAAATATTCCTAAAAATCAATATCCCTCAAACAATGCAACTGGCAAACAAGAAGAAGTATGTATTTGCCTGGAGCAATAGAAATGTGTGAGGCATGTCAATAAAATAAAATGAGTCACCAGAATTAGGAATTTGCACTCACTCCCCACAGGAACTCAGGTGCTTAGCTGTGCCAGGAAGGGCCAGCTCCCCAGTAAATCAAAAATAGAAAAAGGCTCCAGGCACGCAGGGGTTCCATCAGACAGTTTTAATGTAGGAAACAGACAACAACGTTTCGACCTCACAACTTGATAAAGACCTCATTGTGAGGTCGAAACGTTGTTGTCTGTTTCCTACAATAAATCTGTCTGATGGAACCCCTGCGTGCCTGGAGCCTTCTTCTATTTTTGATAACAATTTATTAAAGCCGATTTTCCAAACACATATTTAGTTAAAATGTAAGTATGACATTTTACTTTTGAGCATATAGCAATATCAAGTTTTTAATTACCTTCCTAACTAGTTTCAGGGTGGCTAATGATATACATTGTGATTTACACAGTCCAAATGGACTTATTATTTATAATAAATTATTTATTTATAATTGTTACAATGTACCTATTTTGCATTTTTTAAGACAAAGGATTGATTAAGGTTGATTATTTAAAGCATACACAAATGGGAACATTTCTTATCGGCTGACAAATCCTATGTTTTTATTTTAAAAGTCAGTTTGTAGTATGGTATGTCTATGAATGCTAACAGTCACTATAATCTCTGTAAAGTTCTCGACATCGATTTACCGAACCAGTCTAACCCTCATCCTAACAATTGTGTTTAAGAGGTGGTTCAGCTGAGACGAGACCAAATCACAACGCGACACAATACAAGTGGTCACTCTCAAACCAGCCGATATACTACTGGTGATAAACTAAACCTCTTTTCAAAGCAGAGAGATGGGGCTCGTAGTCCTACAATGGTGTATTGGTTCTACAACTGCAAATCAGAAAAAATATCCATAATAAAAGCTTGACCCAGTGTTCCCATTTAAAATATATAGCCATGCTTGCTTTATCTATGTTAGGCAGAAAATATAGTAGCTGTATTATGATGTACTTAATGAACTATGCTATAAAATGTGTAGCGTAAGAAGAAGACATTTATCAGTGGCTACACGTATCAAAAGTTTTCATTTCCATCAATGGAACTAAAGCGATCTAAAAATAAAACTAAAAAAAGAAATGCATGCCACAAAAGATCCCACAGCAAAAGGAAATGTTAGTATAATGTCAATAATAACCTTACAAATGGTAAATGTTTTGCCAGTGGTCAACTGGGATATACAGTATATTGCTGGGAATTACAACAATATTCTGTAAGATCCTGCTGACAAAGGGCACATTGAAAATACTCTCAGAGCGAAAAATAATATTTAAAACCCTCCTCGGAAAGCCAGGACACAGTATTATAAACTGCAATAAAAACGGCTGCCTTAGAAAAGAAATTAGAAAAGAAAAAATAAGCATTAGACTTGTGCATCTGGATTTGTAGGAATTGCAAATTTGCTGAATTTTGGTAAAGTAAAGCAAAAAGCTCAAAATTTTCACCCAAAATTTGTGGGTCCACTCTCACTCCCACTTCCGATTATGCATCTTCATCTTATCTCTTCTATCGTCAATCAATCCTAAATCTGCTATCCTCTTTCTTCAGTCGCATCAACGTGGGTATAACCTGGAGTGAACTTCTGCAAAAAATGGCAGGTTATGTCTGCTGAAATGCAGATGTGGACATGAGGGCAAAATGATGGCGCTTGCAGTGATGTCCTCTCCCCTAATAGGAGGATCGAGGAAAGCACATTACCACAATTACCGCCATTTTGCCCTCGGTTGGAGATTTTGGTGATGTTCTTTTCCCCGACTGGAGAACCAGGTAAGGAAGTTCACGCTGGGATGTGTCCACGGAGATGTGGACGAAGAAAGAAGATTTAGATTAAGGATTGAAGATATAATAGAGAATAGAAAAGAGAAGGGAGAAGATAGAAGATGTGGAAGTAGAAGTGGTCGGCAGATAAGGTAGGTGTGAGAGAGAGAGTGAGAATGTGAGAGAGTAAGTGAGAATGAATGAGGGCACCATGCAATTATTTTAGTTCCCGAATCAAAAATGCCCCAGAATTTTCGGCCGAAGCGAAAGGGCGTGGAATAAAATTGGGCCATTTGCGCATGTCTAATCAATACATTTAAGGAGCCTGTATCAACTTTTCATGTTATTGAAAAGAAAACTATGTGAGAAAACACTGACTATTATTCGCAACTTCACTTTTCTCATGGCTGCCTAACTGTATCATGGGTTCAGTAAACAAAATACATAAATTAGCATGAGATGGCTGGCAACAGTAATAAATCGGTCTAAGTGACGTCTGGCAGAGAACACGCTCTGTGTACATAATCAATTTCTGTCTAAAACACATTTACAGATAGAGAATGTATAGAAAATCCGTGAGGATGCAGTCATCAAGGAAGTGCCACTTAAAGCCCTTCTTACTCTAGGAATCCTGACGGCTAGTCTACAATTACTATAAAAACACCCAGAAAAAAGTATTTCTCTTTCTGAACCAACAATTTGATCAATGCCGCTTTTTAGCCCAAAACAGTTCTGCTATTCTCATAATAAGTTGTAACATAGATGGGTAAATGTCAAGGGCCACTTTATTTTATGTACTTTAAGTACATTGCATTTATTTATGTTGTACTAGTTGCTACAATGTCCTAGTGCTAGTATAAACAGCCACTTGTGGCACAAATACTCTTCTAAACAAGAACATATAGAATTTGCTGATGCAACATCCTTGTTTAGGAAATTCATAGTATCATCAGGTTTTTCTTACAATATATTATTTTGAATATTTTGTTTTTTTATACTAATTGTTTAGTTGTGTATTCTGTATCTAGAATCTGCTAGCATTTGGTTAAGTTATCATCATTTTGACCTGAGACCCATCATTCCCAGGAGAAAACTTCCAAAGGATGTACCTCCTTTCAGGAGCAAAAGTGATATATAGACCTTGGATGTATTATACTACAATTTCCATATTATTGTGGGCAGCTGTCTAGGAAACTGCTCATTAGCGTAGCACGCATGCTTGTATCCTTAATAAAATGTTTGGCAAGTTGGGATGTTTGCTATGGTGGAAGAGAAATTAAAAAAGCTCACAAGCCCAATGTGTGTAACACAGTCAGCTTGGTAGCAGCCAGCTGTAAAGAAAACAAACAAAAAATAGTAGTATTAGTAGAAATGTCATACTCTAGGTGCAACTGGGATCAATTTAATTTGTAGAGTGTTGGGGAATTCTATAATTCAGGCAGCATAGAGCAAGATGGAAAAGTATTAAGTTATGCTTACAAATACAGCAATCTGAGATCACATTTATGTAAAACGTCTCACAAAAAATAATTTAATCTTGTAAAAAAAATAAAGTGAGCCCTGTGGTACTACAATTAATATGGAACAACCCCATAGTGGTCTAATATATACTGTATTGGCTCGAATATAGGCTTCTCCCGATTATAGGCCGCACCCTTATAATAGTTTGGTGCTATTGTAAATATTTTTTTTTATTATTATTATTATTATTATTTTTTACATTTAAGAAACTTTGTTTGCAACGTTGATATGGATGCAGCAGACGTGACCTCCACTTCCTGCACCAGTATAATTTCATTGTTTTCATAATATCAGGGTGAAGCAAGAAAAACATATAGTAAACACATAACATATGTGATAGAATGATTTGTGAATTAAACATCTGGGCTCCAAAGGTTTTTAAATGAAAACTGAGGTCTAATGTTATCTTTTTATCAATAATTTCCATGCGTTCCTGAAGCCCGACAGAACAAAATGAAGCACTTATTAACCTACTTAATGCCAGACCATCAATGAATGTATTGATTCATAAACACTTTGCTGAATAACAAAACAAAATGAAGAAAGAAAAAAAAAAACCTGGACAGTGGAATCACCATAAAGGTGCAATCGTTCATGGAACATTGTTGGGCATGCCTGACAAACCCCGATCCTCCAAGTATCTTGAAAAGATAAAATAGTTTCCAAACTAACACACTGACAACGTTATTGGCTTTGTTTGCTTGTTTTGTAAGTACGAAATCACTGTTTTAAATTGTTGCTCCAATTCTCAATCATAATTCCATTATTATTTTTCATTTTCTCATTTATTGTATTTATTAATAGATTCTAATCTGCAC
>VKOC01014944.1:0-76040 GCA_009364415.1 Spea multiplicata
AAACCCGTTAAGCCATAAGCATAAAAATTCTACAAAAAATGTATACCTTAATGTTCCCTATAAGTGCTGGGAAACTATGGAAAATCTATATAAATTAGGTATTTCTGAAATCAGGACACCTGAATTGATAAACTTTTCCATCACTTTTATCACTTTTCCATCACTTTACCTAATTTTATGAGGATTCAGAGGGAAAATTTTTACTAAATTTCTCATTCTAAATGTTTAGCTAATCATCCAACTATGGTATCAAAAGAAAGCTCTATCTCTCTAAGAGAATAATCGCTGAATCAACATAGCGTAAAAATGGCAAAAATTGCTCCGGAACGTGTGGTACCAAAAACTCCTGGGATTGAAGGGGTTAAAAATTATTTAACTAAAGCCACTAAATGGTGTTATATTATCTCACGTTTAATTATAATAAACTACTAGCATATATTAATTCATATAATTGTGGGCTTAAACAACTTTAACTTTAAATCAGATACAGAAACAGACAGATATTGTCATACTATTGCTGCTATTAGTTGATACCAGAGGAGGCCCCTGCAGGCGACATTACATTACATTACATTACATTTATTTATTTACATAGATTCCACAGTGCTTTTGCAGTCAGAAGAACAATTTAGAAACACATACAATAACAAACTGGTGCAAAGGAGAAGAGGGCCCTGCTCTTGCGAGCTTACAATCTAATCGGTGGTTGAGGGGGAAGTGAGACAATAGGAGAAGACTTCTTGGGATGAATTGATCTGGTTCTGATGATGTGTTGAAGCTGTTGATTGTTCAGACGGCTTGATTATGATGATGGTTGGGAGTACTAGAAAGGAATGTTGTACGCTTCCCTGAACAGGTGGGTTTTCAGAGAGGTTTTGAAAATTGTGTACAAGGCAGAAAGTCTGAGGGAACGGGGAAGGGAATTCCACAGGTGGGGTGCGGCATGGGTGAAGTCGTGAATACGGGGGGTGGGAAGAGGTAACAACAGTAGAAGATAGCCGTAGGTCAAGAGAGGAGCCAAGAGGGTGGGTAGGGGTGTATTTGGATAGGAGCATAGAGGTGTTGCAGAGGGGGTTAAAATGCATATCTTGGGGCACATTGGCATATAGGTGGTATAAGGCATTTCTGGGCAGATGTGCATAACTGGGGGGCAGGTTGGAAAAAAAAAAGGAAATAAAATATTTTTCTCAATCATAGCTTTTATTAAAAAAAAAATAGTTCACATACTGTACATGAATTAACATTTACTGGTAAAACTTTTTCCCTATAGGGTAGTCTTATATTCAGGCTTTTTCTTTTTTCATAAAATAATATTCAGATTTTGGGGGGTCGTCTTATAATCAGGGTTGCCTTATAATCGAGCAAATACGGTATATATATATCAATATTGTTGTTGATTTTTTTGGTATAATTTTGGTGTGTTACTTTTAATAAAAGTGGTTTTGTTTTTAAAGGTTGGGGGGTTATTTTCGGTTTCATTTTCATTTCAGTGCATCCCTAAGCCAGACACTGAAGTGGTAGGCCTACACCACATCAATGTTTGGCTTAGTATATAGCAATAACAGTTATGCTGTACTACCGTCAATGTCTGCCTCAGCATATAATGATAACAGTTATGCTGTACCCCTGTCAATGTTTGCCTAGAACGATGCAGTTTTTAAGTGTGTGTGTGGGGGTGCCACATACAGGATCCGCCCCAAGTGCCAAATACTCTAGCAATGCCCCTGCCATATGCTGCTGTCTTTGAGCTCTGGTCGGTCCTCTTTCATCGTTTTTCTCCTTCCTTCATCATCTCATTTTTTCACATCCTCCTTGTGCAGCCATTTTACTCCTACAAACACATGCAGCGTAACGCACTAAGTCATCACCGCTCCTCCCCTTATTCCTTTTCTGATTACCCTTCCCTTTTTTTTCTCTCTCTTCATTCTCCTTATCTCTCATATTCTTTATGTATTCCCATCTCTTCTTTCTCGTTATTGCTTCCTTTTCTCACTTTCTCTCTCCTTTTTCTTTATCACACTTTCTCATTCCTTTTTATTCTTTCCCCTTTCTCACTATCATCTACTCCATTTCTCCCAATATTTCTTCCTTCTTAGGTCCTGTGGTGGAGTGGAATGAGAAACAGATGTAACAGAGAAATTGCTAGATGTGTCTTTTGCCATCTTCTCCTCTGGCTCTTAATAAAAATCCAGGTCATGGTCGGCGACATTGTCTATGACCATACCCTTTTCCACTAGTTTGTCATCCTAACCAACAGTAGCTTTATTGCACAATATATACTCATTGTTATTAAAATTAACTTTTGCACAATAATTGCAATTGTTTGTATTCCTAAGAATCTGTAATTGCTGATACTCTGACCTGTACCTTTTGACATTTGGAACAGTGGGGTGCACAATATTTGCATTTGTTTGGCACTTCACGGTGTTCATATGAATTTGTCATTGCTGATATTCTGACTTGTACCCCCCCCCCCTTTTTTTTGAGACATTTCCTGCGCAATAATTGCATTTGACATGCACACTTCATGGTGTTCATACAACTCTGTACCTTGTAGTCTTGTACCTTCTGATGTTGGGGAGGGTTTTTTTTTCTTTTCATCTTTTACACTGTTTCTTGCTATACTCCTGTATATTGACTGTTTCTTAATGAGGCTGGGTGGGGTCCGGATGGGAAGTGAGATGCAGATGGTTAACCGCAGGCATTTTCTGTACCGCATTTGGGTTTCAGCTGTGGATTACATATGTTTCTTGTTCATTATAATAATGGTAATATTCTGTTATCACTTCAATTGTTGAATTGTCTTTCTTTCAGTCTGGGTTTCCTGCCCCCTGGCAGTTTGGTAAAATTTTGGGCGACTGGCTTCGGGATTCTCTCAGAACTAACTTCTCGTCCACTCCAGACCTTGCTGTTTAGTACGTCACCTTGGGTTCCTGGCGGCCCATCGGCTGCCCCCTGTGTGGGGTCTTCCCCCTCTTGTTGTTGTTGTTGTTTCCTCCCTCATCTTTCTATCCCTATATCTCTACTCTACGCGCTATGGGTTTTGGGCCATTGTGGCTTAACTGGATCACCTCCTTGTACTTCCCCACCTCTGCACGCATTCGCTTAAATGGTGCCTTATCTGAGGCAATGCAACGGGACACGTCAGGGTTGCCCTCTCTCGCCCCTCGTGTTTGCTATATCTCTCAAACCTTTTCTGCAGGCTATTAGGGACAACCTCAATGTTCACGGCTGGGACTCATCAGTTCAAAGTGTCTGCGTATGCTGATGACTTGCTGTTCGCAGTGTCACAAACCGCTATATCCCTTCCTAATATCCATAAGGAGTTGCACACCTATGAAGATTTATCTAATTTTAAAATCAATGTTGATAAGTCGGAGGCCCTAGACGTGTCTCTATCCCCAAGTGAGGCAGCAGTAGCTCAGGACTCATTAGATCAGGGATCTCCAAACTCGGCCCTCCAGATGTTGCAGGACTACATCTCCCATACTCATCAGCCAGTCCCTTAGCTGAAGGAGCATTATGGGAGATGTAGTCCTGCAGCAGCTGGAGGGCCGAGTTTGGAGATCCCTGCATTAGATGGTGTCACAAGAATGTGAGAGATTTATCTAGGATCTTTCAGGAAAATTTCCCTAGGCTGCTGAATCAACTGCGGGATGACCTGAGCGGCTGGGCCCTTCCTCAAATATGTTGGCATGGTTGGGTTAACGTAATTAAGATGAATGTCTTTCCAAGGATGTTATATTTTTTTCAGACATTACCGATTACCATCCCGAGAGTATACTTTAGAGTGATTCGCAGCCTGGTGACCCAGTTTGTGTGGAGGGGTCCCAGGCTCAGATACACCCTGCTGATCAGCCCAAAAGACAGAGGTGGCCTGGCTCTGCCTGATTTCCACTGCTATTATCATGCGGCTCATTTGCAGCGCATCTTGGAATGGTGTTACCATCCACCCTTGGAACAAGCTATGACACCGTTCACCTTGAAAACAAGCATGTGGCTTTGCCCAGGGACCCTCCGGGTGTCGGTCTGTCCCAATCCTTTTCTTCAAGCTTCTCTGGGGGTGTGGCATAAAAGGGGGGGGGTTGGGTGAGCTCACTCGTCCTTCCCCTCCCCTCTGACATCTATAGAAGGTAATCTAGATTTTATACCAGGGTTGGAGGATATTGGGAAACTGTGAAAGAATGTTCTCCAGAGGGCTATGACTTTGGTGGCCTGGGATTATTATGGGATAGTCTTCAGGAGGATCCGGACTTCGGCAGTACAGCATTGTAAGGTCCAGTCAGGCAGCCCCAGAGACTGTGGTAGTGGATGGGACTGCGGTCTCCACACCTGTGTCCCTGGAAAGTTGGGCAGTTGGCCCAGATGCCCACTCCCCAGCAGTAGCACGGGCATCAGGACAAAGTGATGCTGGTCTCTGCCCACCCCTCCCCCATTTTCCTGAGTCTGACCATGACGCTCCCGCAGTGCCCGCTCAGACCACCCCAGCTGAAATACTTGCAACAGGCAAGAGGCAGGACAGCCCCTCTCTACCAGCACTGGGGATCCCTGCAAACCCTATAGAAGAGCTTTCTCCAGGTCAGAGTGAAGCTGGCCTCTGCCCTCCCTCATCAGACATCCCTTCACCAGAGGATGATACAAAACCAGCACTGGGGGACATATATCCCATACAGGCGGATGATACCTGTGGTCTCCAGAAATGCTGGGCAGCTGGCTCAGATCCCCAACCCTTGATTGAAGGGGCCCCCGCCACCCTGTCGTCTCCCCAGCGGCTGAGAAGACTCCAGAGAGAACGTGCAGTCTTCAATTCTCTCCAGCGGCAGTTATATTTTCTGGGAGAGCCAGAGGTCAGGCGGATGAGTACTGCTCTTGGAAGGGCAGATTATTTGGGGCACCAGTCCTATACTTTCCTCTCTTATCTGTGGCCCGTCTTTTCTCTCCCCCCCCCATCGTCCTCTCCTATTTCCTCTTCCTCACCCCCACCTTTTCCCCCACATTTGAGGGGGATGCATGGTGGTCGGTGGGCCCGGAGGGCTGCAGGCAGACTCAGGTGATTGCCGGATATTTTGTTTCCCCTTATTTTGTACCCCTTTTTTCTTTTTATCTTGTTATCTTTTGCCTTTCAAAGCTGTTATTCTGTTACATTATATATGCTGTCAGATGGTTACTACTACAAGCTGCTTCAATAAATCCAATTTACCTAAAAAAACCCTTTTGTTTAGAAACAGCGATGCACATCATTCATTTAACCCGGTAAGAGCAAAAATAAATGAAAATACTAGGCATATGTGGTGTTTCCAAAAACAGGACAAATACCTTAATATGCTTTTGGAGGTTTTTTTTTCCATTTGCACTGGTTATATACAGTTTTTATAGGTGAAACTGTAATTTCATTTTCATGATATTTATAATACTAAATAATGGTTTATATATAAATATTATTTCAAAAGAAAGCCCTACTTGTGCTGTGAAACAACATATAATGTGTGGGGGTGCACTAATTGAGTTAGTATGCAACCAGAGTTGAACAAAGTCATAGCAAAAGCACAAAAACTGCTCTGGTCATTTAGTGCAAACACGTTAAAAAAAATTCCGATCCTGAAGGGATTAAACTGCTTTGGGTGCCCACTATGTAGGAGGTGAGAGTAGGTTCTCACCATATTGAGAGTGTGCCTTCATGTGGCAGGTGAGCTTAATTATGCTTTGGTCAATTCATATAACCAAAACATCTGATTTATATTATGTTTATATATTTGTTTCCAGCTTTATTAGTGTGAATGCAGACAGTTTTTTTGTAGTTACAACCAAGGACTCATTGAGAGGTCTTGGTGGGATCCAGGGCAAAGATAGCTTATAACATATTCTATGGTGAAGCATGGAATAAAACCACTACCAGTGCCACCACTCCCTGGTGCTAACGCTAGCACTGCAAGCACTACCCAGAGCAAAGATGGGCAGCTACAGTGAGATGATGGGGGGAAATGAGGAAGAAGGTGAACTTAGAGGAGTCAGTCAGGCTACTTTCACTCTCCAAAGGCAGAGTAGCTTTGCCATGGGTTCCCCTAAAACTCCCATCACTCTTGGGCGGCAGCAACGGCTATTTTTTGGTGTTTGTTCTATGTATTTTGGGCTGATGAATATTATAGCCGTTGCTGCCGCCCAAGAGTGATGGGAGTTTGAGCGCAGGGCTTTCTTCTGTGTGTTTGTATTTCAATTTTGTATTTCAGAGCCAGGTAACTATTGCTGCCGCCAACCCCATGTGGTCCCTATTAAGGGCTAATAAATGTGTAGGGGTTTAGAGAATACCCCTCTTTGTCTCATTAGAGATTTTTACCTTTAGCTCACAGCAGCGAGGTGAATTGTTTAGTGTAGGACTCGCCTAAGAGGTTTGCCGTGACGTGGCAGGTGAGCTTCCATTTTAATGGCCATTGGAGTGAAACTAAAAACCTCAATTTGTCTAAATAAGCACAGGTGCGCAGGTAACTGTTTTTTGGTGTTTGTTCTAATGCACCATGTCACAAACTGGCTTCTTGAACCTGACTCCACAGTCACCAGATCTCAATCCAATAGAGCACCTTTGGCATGTGGTGGAACAGGAGATTTGGATCATGGATGTGCAGCCGACAAATCTGCAGCATTTGCATGATGCCATCATCTCCATATGGATCAAAATATCTGAGGAATATTTCCAGCACCTTGCAGAAAGTATGCCACGAAGAATGAAGGCAGTTCGGAAGGCAAAAGGGGGTCCAACCCGGTACTAGCAAGGTGTACCTAATAAAGTCACCAGTGAGTATATGTGCCTATCTTCTGCCAGTGTCGGTCTGCTCAGGCTACATGCCCTGATACTGCTGCTCCTCCTACCTTAGCTACATTTTTTCAAATAAGTCAAACAAATTGCCCAGCACCCAGATTGAACACATAGGACTTTCCCCAACACCTAGATTGCATCCACAGGACTTGCTCAGCACTGAAGCTCAAGTTACATCTAAACCACTTGCCCAGCACCCATATTGCATCCACAGGACTTTCCCACCACCCGGGTAGCACACACAGGACTTGACACCAAACCCAGGTCGCACACATGAGATTTGACATAGCACCCAGGTTGCATACAAAGGACATACCAACACCCAGGCTGTATCCACAGGACTTGCTCATTACCCAGGTTACATCCAAGTTGCCCCAAGTTGTCTTTATTTATTCACTTCAATATTCTTACTACCTCACTCCCTCTTTCACACTAACTACCTCATGTTTCTCACTATCTATTCCCCCTTTTCTTATTCACTTACCCTGCTGTAGTCCTGTGGTGGGAGTGCAAGACCTCTGTCTCATTGCTCAATCACAGTGCATGCGGCTTCACTGCCGAGCGCCGTCATATGGCTTCATATTCCGGCGCTCGCCATCAAGCGCCGGCGAAGAGACAAAGGCCCACCACCGCAGTCAGGGGGGCTCCGAGGTGGATGGCTGCAGGAAGCGGAGGAGAGGACTCCGAATTGTTGCTTAAAAGTTTTCATGAACAAAACTTTTTCAGAGACCGATCGGCATTCCTCCCCTCCCTGCTGCCTCCGAGCAGCCCCGAGTACACCCTCTTTGAATTCTATGGTTTTACATATCAGGACATAGTAACAATCACCTGTTTCTTAGCAAGACTAAAAATAGGGAAATACAACCTCAGAAGAACAAGAACACACTTTTTACACTGTATCATGATTTATTCCACAAAAATAAAGCCACAATGGAGAAGGCATTAGTGAAAAACTAAATAAACCCTTACTGCTTTCATGGGAGGTAAGATGCTAAGTAGCTGCTAATCAAATACCCTTAATTAATTATCAGCAAGTGTGACCACTTCTATAAAAGTTTTAGAAATTTGCTGCTCGGGAGCATTCAAGTGTGTGTTAACACAATGCCAAGGAGGAAAGCCATCAGCAATGATATTAAAGAAGCAATTGCTGCGGCATTCGCCAATCTACTTGTACCATTCCTTGGACACCTGGTCCACTCTGAGAGCCTCCATCCAGGCATTCCAGTAGCTCTCAACTCTGCTGCGCACCAACATGTCTTGTAGTGCTGGTATACCCGCTGGTACTCTGCTGGGACATTTGCAAGGAGGATCCTGCCGCTGTCACCAATATAACAGGTTCACAAAGAGAGCTGTAGTCACTCCCAGAGATCACCCAGATGTATCCTTATGTTGTCCCCGAAATCACTTCCAGCACCAGTCAGCATGTACATCTTGGAACCCAATAAACAGACGCAACTACCTTCAATTGAGTACAGCAAGAATGCACATTTTATTGAACAGGATATTTATACACAGACACATCAAGAAAACAACCAGGTTTTAAACAGAACAAAAGGGCTCAATCACATCAGTACATAATTTAATTACCATATTTGCTCGATAAGACGACCCTGATTATAAGACAACCCCATCACGTGTACACCCTCTGGCTGTCAGGGAGAATTCCCCGCGCCGGTGTGGGAAGGTCTGCACGATGGACGCAGACAACCCCCGCTGCTAACGGCACCTCCTTCCGGCTGCAGTGAAAGTTGCCTACTTGAATGGTGTAGACGTCTACCCGCTGCCTGACTACACAACAGGGAGTCAGAAGCACCGGTAAGTTTTGGGGGGGTTAAATGGGGGGGCATAAGGCAGGAGGATCCAGGTCCCCTGCAGCGCTGTGGGGGATCAGGATCTTAGTCTCATAGTCAGACCTATTTGAGGTCTGATTATAAGACGACCTGAAAAAAACCTCATCTTATAATCAAGCAAATACGGTACATCACACAAGATTTAACTAGAGCAATTTAAAAACTAAAGTGCAGGCAAACAAAGACTATGGAAGGGCCTTCTCATGGTATGAGCAGATAGTCTTTGTACATTTCAACATGCATTTTTACAAGTGACCTCCCACACTTCCCCACAGGAGGAACCATGGCCCAAATGCCCAAACTGAATGTGAAGTGCCCATGAGACTGCAAATCTCAGGGGGGCTGTGTCTGGCCCAGCAATGTAGTTCCATCACATTAGGTACTGTATTTACAACAACAAAAGGAGCGAAGACAATTTACCAACACTATATATATATATAAATTTATCTAAATAAGTTAAATAAAATATCTCCTTTAAAAATAAGATCAGAAAAAAGTTGAAAAAATGGAACATAATAAATGAATAAAGAGTAGACTACTTAGACAAAACTGGTATAAAAACAACAAACCAGACATACTTCCCACGGCAAAACTAAAATGACTTTCCGGTGTGATAACTTGAGCGTAGTGCAATCCATAAATCATTCATCTTCTTCCTTGCTGCCGGTTATTCATTTACTCAGGTATCTAGTGTTGTGATGTTTGCAATTTCATATGAAGCAAAACAGGGAAATTGAAACAAAAGCAAGATATACAGCTCCGCAACCTGGGTAGGACGTGACACCAGGTATCCAAGGGGTTAATGTGGTGGTATGATCATTGGTGGTCATAACTGGTGGGAGGTTCCTTGCAGGGACTGGTGCTCGGAACCTCAGGTCTGGGTCCTTAAATTGGTGTGTGGTATGGTACCTGGATAACTTGGCAAGCTAGGTTAGTTTTTGGTGAAGTCATTGTCTCTGTTAACGCATCTATGTTTATTATTTCAGGTTTGACTGTTAAATAAAACAGCTGTGGCCTTTTCAAACCCATATTGTGTGTTCTTGCCTTTATTTAATTGGGTAACTGAGCTAAGCCTGGCCCGTGGGTCGAAGCTACATCTGTCAGGGTTAATTATAATAGAGTAATGTATAAAAGATATAGCATGGCAATTGAGCAATTCACAAACGATATAGTACAGTTTGAATTTAATATGTTAATGCAATAGAAATGTTTTTTTTTTCTTTTTTTATGCACTGTATAATGGGTTAACTATAATTGAGTAATGTGGAGATGAAGTTGTGAGAAGTACATATAGTCGCGGGTCGTAGGGTATAAAGAATGCCAGCACTCGATTAAGAGGAGTCGAGCTAAGGTTCCGCGGATGGAAGGCAAACAGCTATGTGGTAGGCAGCTAGACCCGGATGACGTATCGGACTGCGGGAAAAGGGGGACATTCAAGTCCCCTCCAACAACCAATAGACCCTCTTGGAAGCTAGAAAGAGAGGCAGCGATGGACCGTAAAGCGACGTCCTGTCCCCTATTTGGGAGATATATGCTTGCAAAGGTATATTGTACCCTTAACAAAAGTGTAACGGCCCGACTGGTCCAGTAAAGTGTCCTTGACAAGAAAGGGGACCGTACGAGCTATTGCGATTGCCGTTCCCTTAGTCTTGGCCACCACATTATTGTGGAGGGCGTAAGACCGAAACTCTTGGAGAGCTCTAGAGCGCTTTTTAGGCACATTAAGACCCTTAGCGTTAGCTGAGTAAAATGTAAGGGGTGTAAGGGGGAGATATCAAGGTAGGGGCAACGGAGTGGGGAAGAAATTTGAGGGCAGGGAAGAAGGAGGGAAGGCAGGGATGAGTGGGAAGCATGTCAAATACCGGCGTAGGAGAAGTATGACACCAGGTCCCCTAGGGGCAAGAAAACAGGTGGGCGAAGAAGAGAAACAACAACCGCAGCAAAACGGTAACAGTTGACTCGGTGTAACAAAGTAGCACCCCACTCAAGCATAGTAAGGCACAAATGCAGCACCGTGGAAAAAACAATATGCAGGCATATTTAATAGAAACAGACCGCAACAGCGGTTTATATACAATAACAACCTAATGCAAGTGAATGCAGCATTCACATGATCATAGGCATATCCCCCACAGGTGCCCAGACCACATACGTACTAATGTGCCGTACCCGAGTGTGTGGAGAGAAGGACACGTGTTTAGTCGTGGGCTGAGAAGTCGGGCAGCGACACCCAGGCAGGGAAGAGGGCGTGGCAATCATCGCTCGAGCGCAAACTAGTAGGATGTCAACCGGGGAGGCCGAGCATTGGCTCATGGGAGTGCGGATGCGAAATGAAAAAAAAAAAACCCAAGATGTATGTACGTGTATTGTCGGGGGCTATGTGAGTAAGCGTGAGTAAGTCTTGTGATGGGGTGGGCAGAGGCCCCCTCCGCAATGGGTGTCAAGCAGTGAGTGTAAGTGTAGACTCAATTGGGCGGTAACCAGCATGAGTAGCGCAACACATCTCCCATACAGAGTCAAGGATGGAAAGTATAAAATAAACATAATCAAACATAAACATGTATCTCACGTGGGCCATGAGGGCGACGTCATGGAAAGAGTCCAAGTCACTAGGAAATCCAGCCATCCAGACTCTAACAAATAGAGGCAGGCGAACGCGGGGGGAAACACCGATAGTGTAGCAGGGTATGTTCCTCCAGAGATCCGTCTCCAAGTGGCATGAAACAGACCCAAGATTTAATCCAACGCTCCTTTTGGTTGCCCAAACTGAAAGAAGAAGTTAAAACATTTGTGTCTTCCTGCACCGTCTGCGCTCGTTCCAAGGACTCCCACCATAAACCCGCTGGTCTCCTCCAACCCCTTTCAACTCCGTCTAGACCATGGGCAAGCATATTCATGAACTTCGTTTCCGGCCTACCTCCATCTTCACATCTGACCACCTTGCTGGTGGTAGTGGAATGATTTACTAAGATGGCCCTTTCGATCATCTTCCATCCGCGGTGGAGACAGCATGTTTGTTCATCACACACATCTTCCGTCTCCATGGCCTACCTGAAAATATCATCTCCGACCGAGGATCCCAATTCACCTCTCGCTTCTGGAGTGCTTTTTGTGACCAAATCCACATCTACCGCTCCTTATCTACAGCTTTCCACCCGCAAAGCAATGGCCAAACCGAACGTACTAATCAAACCTTGGAGCAGTATCTCCGTTGCTTTACTGCATACCTTCAAGATGACTGGAGTTCCTATCTACCGCTGGCCGAATTTGCTTATAAGAATCACGTTCACCGATCCATCCGTATGTCACCTTTTTTCCCCAATTACGGGTACCATCCATCCATGCTGTCTGGATCTCCAATTTTAAGTACAGTACCTTCAGTTTCAGAACATATCACCAACCTTACCCAAACATATAAATTACTACGTAATACCCTGAGTACGGCGAAACTTCGTTATAAGTTCTTCGTAGACCGTCATCGCCGTTCTGCGCCTTCCTATAAGATGGGCGACAAAGTATGGCTCTCTACCAAACACCTGAGGTTATCTTGTCCCTCTAGGAAGTTAGGTCCTAGATTCATAGGTCCTTTCCCTATTGCTCGTGTGGTTTCCCTATTAGCCGTAGAATTGAAATTACCCAGCACCTTAACCGTCCACCCAGTTTTTCATGTATCACTGGTGAAACCATGGAGGGATAACCCATTCCCGGGCCGTCGCCCTGTTCCCCCATCTCCCATCTTTATTAATGATAACCCTGAATTTGAAGTTGAGGATATTTTAGACTCTCGATACTGTCGTAAACGATTACAATATCTCATACGGTGGAAGGGATATGACTGACGAAGACTCCTGGGAACCCGCTGGGGAGGTTCATGTTTCCACTTTGGTTTCTGCTTTTCATTTTCACCATCCGAATCGTCCGGGTCCTTCAAGTACAGAGGCCTCCCGTTAAGGGGGGGGAACTGTAAGGGTCCCGGGGTCCAGCACCTACCCGGGATGCCCGTCCGGTCCGGCAGGCGCCCGCGGCGCCTCCTCCTCCATTCACGGCACGCCATCTACTAGACACGCACGCGTCACAACAAAACTTTATGCGTTCCCTGCCGCAGATGGCGGGAAACGCGCCTGAGTGACGTCACGCATGTAGGCATGGCGTTCACGAGCGGGCAATTCAAAAACTGAGCACGGAGACTCATTCAGTGCTCAGTTATTGTGCTGTGCAGTCCCTGTGATTTTCTCTCCTTACGTTCCTGATTTAACCCTTTGTGTACAAGACCCGGCTTTGTATGAGATTGACCCTTTGTGTACCAGACCCGGCTTTGTATGAGATTAACCCTTCGTGTACCAGACACGGCTGGGTTCCCTAGAATTGGATACGCATTTTCTCCTCTCTTCCCACTAAGGACAATTTCAGTTTGCTGGTGGCGGAGGCGAAGCAAACGGTCAGGGCCTTGTGCACAGACATGACGCGTTTGGACACGAGACTCACAGCCACAGAGAACTGGATGCGGGACATGGACCAACGGCTCACTCTCCTTGACCGCCACTCCTACTCCGCCAGGATAGCTGATTTACTTTATCACCTTGATTAAATTGTAATCCTGGTATGTTCAGGGGGGTTAGACTGGTGAGAGTGTCTCTGAATGGAGTCCCATAAGGAATGGGTAGCTGCCAAAAAATGACTGGGTGACAGAACCGTGTTCTGGTTGGAAGATGTATCAGAAGGTAAGTCATACATACGCGATAAACAATCCGCTTTGATGTTGCGGGAGCCTGTACGTTATATGTAACTGGAATCTTGCCAGACGAGGTTGTATGGTCAGTAAATACGACAATGGGATATAAAGCACCTTCAAGTAAATGTCGCCATTCTTCTAATGCCAGTTTAATTGCTAATAATTCACGTTCCCCGATGCAGTAGTTCCTTTCTGCTGGGGAGAGAGAGACCGAGAAAAATAGACGACTGGGTGAAGTTGACCGTTGGCCTCCTGCCTTTGGGAAAGGATAGCACCAACAGCTGTGTCGGAGGCATCTACCTCCAAGGTATATGGATGATGAGGAATCGGAAGCCTGAGGATAGGTGCAGAGATGAATTTGTTCTTTAAGATGCTCGTTCCAGAGACATGGGATCTTCTTTGAAGTAATGGCTGTGAGAGGTTGTATATGTTTGGAGAAGTCACGGATAAACTTACGATAATAGTTCGCAAATCCCACGAATCTTTGAACACCTTTGCGGTCAGTGGGAGCAGGCCAATGGAGTATGGAAATGACTTTCCTGGGGTCCATCTGGATACTGTTGGGAGAGAGTATGTAACCCTAAAATTTGATGGTTTGGACCTCAAATAGACATTTTTCGAGTTTGGCATAGAGTCCATTTTGTCTTAGTCGGCTGAGAACTTGACACACATGGTCACAGTGTGTAACCAGGGAAGGTGAAAATATCAATATGTCGTCAAGGTATACTATAACGAAACGGTCTAGGACGTCATGAAAAATATCATTGATGAAGTGTTGGAATGTAGCGGGGGCGTTAGAAAGACTGAAAGGCATCACTCGATATTCAAAATGTCCATAACGACATCTAAACGCTGTTTTCCATTCGTTCCCCTTCCTCATTCGTACCAAATTATAAGCTCCACGTAGGTCTATCTTTGTGAAGACCGTAGCTGACCGTACATGTTCCAGTAATTCTGAAATAAGCGGAAGTGGGTACCGATTTTTTACGGTTATATTATTCAATTCCCGGTAGTCAATACAGGGGCGAAGACCTCCGTCTTTTTTATGGACAAAAAATTATTCCTGCCCCTGCCGGGGACGTAGATGGTCGAATGAATCCCTTTACGAGATTTTCATCAATATAATCTTTTAGTACAGCCAGTTCGGGCTCTGCCGAAAGGTATAGGAGCTCCAGGAAGAAGTTTGATGGGACAATCGTAGGAACGATGAGGGGGTAACTTATCCGCACTCTTCTTTTCGAAAGACATCTTGAAATTGTTGGTAGGATATAGGAAGTTCCTGAGGGGAAGTGAGGTCTTGAGTCAGACATACTGAGATAGTCTTTAAGCAGGTCTGTACGCAATGTGGAGATTTGAATTAAAAAACGCAGGTCTCCCAGGTAATGGAAGGGTTATGAGTTCTTAGCCAGGGAAGGCCAAGGATGATAGAAGAAATTGGTGAAGGAACCACGTCGAATTGGAGACTCTCAATGTGGTTGCAATCTTAACTTTTAATGGAATGGTTTTGGTGATGATAGGCCCGGTCTTGAGCGGACTTCCGTCCACCAATTGGATGGAAAGAGGATATTTCTTGGGGCGAGTGGGAATAGAGAGTGTACGGACCAGGTCTGCATCAATAAAGTTGCCACTGGCCCCAGAGTCCACCATAGCTGATAGGGACACATATTCTTTACTCCACTGCAGAGACACAGAAAGTGACAAGTGAGACGAAGAACATGGAGCTTTTTCGGTATAATTGTACAGGTGACCGGCAGAGGTTTTACCCTTGGGGAAGAGGTTGCGGGATCGGCAGTCTTTAAACAGGTGACCTGACCTGCCACAATACATACGCAGTCCCATGGTTCTGCGTCGTTCCTTCTCTGAAGGTGATAGAGGACCTCTGACGATGCCTATTTGCATAGGTTCCTCCAGGGGAAGTGATGTTGGGGGTCACAGGTACAGTACGACTAGGAGTCCAGAAAGAAGTAGAGGCTTGACATTCTTGGCGTTGTTCTCTAAAACGGCGGTCAGTTTGCGTAACCATTTTGATGAAGTCATAAATAAATCTTGAAATCTCTGACCCCTTTTTTATTTACTACTTCAGCCAAAAAAGAAAGAATAAATAAAGATAATCCCAACAAGACTGATACGATAGCACTTCAAATAAGAACAGAAATAAAAACGAGATTACAAGAAAAGGTAAATAAGGGATTGTTATTAATGAAACAAACTTGTATCATGGGAATCACCAAGTTGGCAGACGCTTAAAAAATACATTTAAAAAAAAGGTATTATTAAAAAAAAATAGTAATTGGTAATGAAACCTTTTTATCCCCAACACATATAGCAAAATGTTTTGAAGATTATTACAAATCTCTGTGTAATTTATCAGTAGATTCTAAATCTTGACCTAAAAATTAAGACCTACCTCCATTCTTTAAATTTATCTAAATTAGGTATAGAAAGCCAAGAAGTATTGAATGCCCTTATTCGGTCTTAAGAAATTAAGAAAATAATTGAGAAATTGGACAGGAAAAAAGTGCCTGGACCAGACGGCTACACTGCAATATTCCACACAACATTTAAAAACATTATTATCCCATTATTACTAAATTCCTAAAGGCATGTCACAGAGGGTCCCCCAGAGATGCTGCAGGCCCGATAATGAAACCCAATAAAGATCCGAGTATTATTTCTAATCATAGACCAATCTCAATAAAACATTGATATAAAAATATTTTAAAATATATCTTCCAGAATAAATCCATCCAGATCAGGCTGGTTTTATAACGGGTAGACAAATAACCGACAATAAATCGGAAAATAATAAATCTTAAATAAAAGTTCATCCTATACATTATTTATCCCATTAGATGCAGAAAAGGCCTTTCACCAGGTCGATTGGATATTCTTGTCTGAAATGATGGAGGTCTTCAGCATCTCGGGAGCATTTTAAAACAATTCATTGGCACTGTATAAGACCCCTACGGCTAAAATAACGGGATCGATGTTTGTTTCAGATAGTTGAGATCAGCAATGGAACTAGACAAGGCTGTCCATTAGCCCCTCTAGTATATTCCCTTACTATTGAACCATAGGCACAGTCTAGAAACTCAGCCGAAATATCAGGTATTAAAACAAAAAATAATGAACATAAGATAACACTGTTCGTTGATATTATTTTGCCGCTTAACGGAGGGATGGCTTAACATAATGACGAAAAGACGTGAGGACGCTACAAAGACGCTATTCACAAGAATAAAAGTCTTTTACTCCAATGTACCACTTTTTGATGTTACACTTGGGAGTGTACCTTACATATATATATATATAATATATATATATATATATCACTTGTATTTACACTTATTACACATGTGTATTTGAATATTTGTGAGGAGTGTTGATTGGGACCTGCAGAACGTGTAGGGTATATTTTTATTTTATTTTTTTACGTGACTGGTGGTTCCTTTATCCTTTAAAGGGACTAGAACTATCCTGTATAGGGAGGATAAACGCATTAAATGCCTATTACATCCGAAAGATAATTTATGTTTTAAGAGCAATACCCATAAGGGTTCCATATTCTTTTCTATCCCACTTTCAAAATCTAATAGTAACATTTATATGGCAAAACAAGATTCCCAGAACTTTCAGTACCATATATGAAAGATACATGAAAATTGCATGCTTGCACGCTTTCTTGCATGGGACAGGCCAAACAATGACAATTTGTCATGATTCGAGATTGAGAAGGAGGCAATTAACATGTCTAGGCTATATAATGTAATTTGGATGAATTACAAAATATTAAACTATGTAAAAAGTGACAACGCAATTACATACGATAAACAACATTAGTTAGTATAGTATAGTAGTATAATATAATATAGTAGGTTGAAAAAAGACTTCAGTCCATCAGATTACTCCCTGGATCAACTTCCTAATACGACTGTCCTTTTAGCAGTTGTACCCCTTTATGTTATGCTTAACCAGAAAAGCATCCAGAGTTAACAAGTTGTTGTAACAACAAGTTCAGTTTTTCTAGTCTTTCTTCATAACTAAAATTCTCCATTCTTCTAATTAACTTTGTAGCCCGCCTCTGCACTCTCCAGCTCTATAGCATCCTTCTTTAAAACTGGTGCCCAAAATTGCACCGCATATTCAAGACAAGGCCTCACCATTGCTTTTTAAAGAGGCAAGATGTAAGGATTGAGGAGAGAGAGGAGTCCAGTATGCAGGTAGAAAACTCCAGGTGGGAAACAACAGGTACTGATAATAG
The DNA here is from genome assembly GCA_009364415.1 of Spea multiplicata. Classification (NCBI taxonomy): domain Eukaryota; kingdom Metazoa; phylum Chordata; class Amphibia; order Anura; family Pelobatidae; genus Spea; species Spea multiplicata. Next base: position 17,655 of record VKOC01014944.1, read on the forward strand.
CAGAGTCCGTATACAGAGCCGGGGTCAGGTTCACAGGAAATCAGGAGAGCCATTAAGTAGACCAGGGTCTGTACACAGGAGATCAGGAGAGCCGTTAAGTACACCAGGTCAGGTTCACAGGAGATCAGGAGAGCCGTTAAGTAGACCAGGGTCGGTACACAGGAGATCAGGAGAGCCGTTAAGTAGACCAGGGTCAGGACAATGGAAAGCAGCAACGTCAAAGGAATAGCCAGGATCATAAACGGGAATAACTAATATGAAGCTAGAATACGCAATACACGGCACAATAACTGAGCACTGAGCTTTGCTCGGTTTTAAACTTGCCGCTCTGGGCATACTCCGCCCCCGCGCGCCTCTAGAGGCAGACACACCGGCTGCCGAGAAGAGAAGCGTCGCGGGATCCAATACCCGCGGCTAACGGGTATTCGGGTGAGTGGCTACGTTGGGGTCCGGGACCCGGACCCCGACACAAGATTATATTTTCATCTAGTGATTTAATACTCCTCTTTATGCATGCCAATACCTTACTGGATTTTGCAACCGCTGGCTGGCACTGCACTTTGTTGCTAAGTCTACGGTCTACAACTATATCTAAGGCCTTCTCATTTTCTGCTTTTCCCAATGCAATGCCATTAAGAGTGTAAGTTGCATACTTATTTATGGTACCAAAGTGCATTACCTTACACTTATCAGTTTATGCAAATCATTCCGAAGAGATGCTACAAGTGACTTCCTATATCTATTTCAATATCATTAATGAATAAGTTAAAGAGAACTGGACCCGGGACAGAACCCCGAGGCACCCCACTTACCACAGTTATCCAGCCTGAGAATGTACCATTAACAACAACTCTTTGCACCCTGTCACCAAGCCAGTTTTTTAATCCAAACAGGGATTTCTCCAAGACCTATTTGTCCTAGCTTATACAATAACCGCTGGTGTGGAACAGTGTCAAATGCTTTTGCAAAATCTAAATAGACAATATCTACAACAACACCCTGATCTATACATTTACTCACAACATAAAATGCAATTAAATTGGTCTGACATGATCTGTTCTTCACAAAACCGTGCTGACTCCTACTGATGATATCATTGTTCATAATATATTCCTGTATGCCATCTCTTAACAAACAATTTCCCCACCACAGATGTTAAGCTTACACGTCTGTAGTTCCCAGGCTCAGATTTGGGTCCTTTTTAAAAATTGGAACCACATCAGCCTTCCGCCAATCCTTTGGTACTATTTCCGACAGGAAACAGTTTTGAAAATCAAAAACAGTGGAATAATCGCTGAACTGACATAGTGGAAAAATGGCAAAATTGATCCAGGCTTTGAGGTACCACAAACCCATGGGACTGAAGGGGTTAAATACTCCTCCAACCTTCTGGCCATCCTATCCCCTAGCACAGCAGACCCTCTTAGATTCAGGTGCAATCCATCACGACTATAAAGCAAACTGTCCAGTTGATGTGATCCTTGTTACAGATTACCCTGTCTGCCTTCCTAATAATGGAATCCCCTACCACCACAACCTGTATAGCCTTTCCTTCTTTCTGGATCCCTCCCTTACCAGAGGGGCTGGTTCCTTTAGCAGCTTCCTTTAATGTGGTCATTTCTGAGCTGACAATCCCATTAGCTTCACTCAAACTGGCAAATCTGTTAGGATAGACAAACTCAGGGCTGGTCAGGTCTTCCCCTCGGAGAGAAGCGTAGGACAAAAGTTTTTTTACTCTATTCAATTATATCGTGATGACCTGCGGGACCCGATTCCAATAACAAAGAAAAACGAGTGTAGCGGATAGAAATAAAAATGTTATAAACAGCTCGATTTTGGTATTAATTTTACTTATATAGGTCCAAAAGTTGGTATACAAAATAACAGGTAAGTGGAAACCGAAACATATAAAAGATGAAGATAATATAATAGGCAGAAAAACCAATCACCAGACCATCACCAGAGATGGATGAAACAATAGGATCCAAAATAAGTAGAGGAGATGTCTTGAAAGATGAAAATTATATTTAATATGTCATTAAACAAATATAGTTTTAAATAAAGGTGAAAATGAAAAAATGCATAAATGAAAAAATGTGAATAAATGTAAATAAAATAGTATGAAATAAAACAGTCTATGTTGCATGTAAATGAAGTTATGTGCATGCATATGAATGAATTGTTGTAAATAGAACTATATATAAAGAATGTATTTGTTATTAATACAATGTATTATCACACATAGACAAATGTATGTATGTGGATGAAATGATATACATGCATGTAAGTGTATTGTAAATAAAATTAAAAAAATTAATTATTATAAAATATTATATACCAAAATATTATCATACATGGATATATATGTATGTGTAAATAAAATATATAAATGATATGTTTTTATAAAATGTTTTTATTAAATATATAAATATATACTATATGTATGTGTGTGTGTATATAAAAATGTACTATAAATATAAATATATTCAATAAATATGCTCTATAAATATAAAAATAGTGAAAAATATTTTTCATCCACATACATACATTTGTCTACGTGTGTGTCACGTACAAATAGTTTGGAGACACCGTGGTCAGGTAGGACTCCAGGACAGAACAGTTCAAACAAGTCGAGGTCAGGATTCCGGAGAACAGGATAGCCGGTAGACGTAGCAGAGGTCAGGATTAAGGAGATCAGGATAAACGATAAACGAGCCGAGGTCAGGATAACAACGTAGTCAGGCAAGCCGAAGACAAACACAGTAATAAGGAAGGTAAACGCTATCTGGGTGCTAGCACAAGGCATAGACGACCATCAGAAGGCAAGGTGTAACTGGTCTGAGGGGTTTAAATGGAGAACCGCGGAGGAAGTCTGAATCTCCCATCAGCCCCTCATGACTTCCGGTGTCCGGGAATTGCGGCCATCTTGAGGGTGGCGTAATCTCCCTTCATAAAGTCCTGCAGTATGCGTGTTCGCCACTAGAGGTCTGCCTCTCCTGCGCGGCACTTCAGAGGAAGGCAGCGGCCGTGCGGTGGAGGGGAGTCTACCTCGTGGCGGCTGCTGCGGAGGTGGCCGTGCGGTGGAGGGGGGTCTCCCTCGTGGCGGCTGCTGCGGAGGTGGCCGTGCGGTGGAGGGGCGTCTCCCTCTCCTTCGTGTCGGCTGCTGCGGAGGTGGCCGTGTGGTGGAGGGGGGTCTCCCTTTTCCTCGTGGCAACTGCTGCGGAGGTGGCCGTGCGGTGGAGGGGGGTCTCCCTCTCCTTCGTGTCAGCTGCTGCGGAGGTGGCCATGCGGTGGAGGGGGTCTCCCTCTCCTTCGTAGCGGCTGTTGCGGCAGTGTGGGAACCAGGGACAGGTGAGTAACAGTGTGATAATACATTGTATTAATAAAAAATACATTCTTTATATATAGTTCTATTTACAACAATTCATTCATATGCATGTACATAACTTCATGTAGTGGTTTGTTTACCTACATTACAGACACCAAGAAGACAAAAGGGTCTTGTTGATGAAATTCTTTTCAAGTCACATTTGTGAGTGCATTCAAAGGCGTATATAGGGTATGGCAGCTATGGCACGTGCCATGGGCACCATCCCTAGGGGGGCGCCATTGAGCGGCTTTTAAATGCCTTTTTTTTTTGATGCGGAGAAGAGAGAGGGGCGCCTAGCAACCACTCGGCGCCCCTCATTCTCCTCCACAAGCCCTCTACCCCCACCCCGGTGCCGGCATTTTATGCTGAGTGCCGCAATATGCCGGCATATTGCGGCGCTCAGCAGTGAAAAAGCCGGCACCAGCAAGCGGCTTTTAAACACTGATGCGGAGGAGAGAGAGAGGGGAGTTCTCCCCCACATCAAAAAAAGAAGACAGCGACGGGGGGGGAGAGGGTATATAGTGGGTAGGGGGGGAGGATATATAGTGGCTAGGGGGGAGAGAGGTATATAGTAGGTAGGGGGAGAGGGTATATAGTGGGGGGGGAGAGGGTATGTAGTGGGGGGCAGGGTATATAGTGGGGGGAGGGTATATAGTGGGTGGGGGAGAGGGTATATAGTGGGTGGGGAGAGGGTATATAGTGGGTAGGGGGAGAACGGGTATATAGTGGGTAGCGGCAGGGAGAGGGGTTAGAAAGTGATAGGGGAGGGAGAGGGGGGTAGAAAGTGATAAGGGAGGGAGAGGGGGTAGATATAAGTAAAGAGTGTGCATTAATGTGTGGATGCATTGAGTGAATGAGGGAGAGCATGAGTTAATATGTGAATGTATTGTCTGAATGAGGGAGAGCATGAGTTAATGTGTGGATGAGTTGTCTGAATTAAAGTGTGAATTAGTGAGTGACTGTAAAAGTGTTTGTGTATCATAGATGTATAATTGTGGAAGGACAAAGATGGCACTAGCAGGAGGTTTGAGCCTTGGGGACCAGGATGGCACAGGCAGGGTGTATATGGGACAAAGATGGCACAGGCCAGACTGTTTGGGGACAAAGTTGATTTGTGCTGGGCTATTTGGGGACAAAGATTGCAAATCTAATGTGTGTTATCTGGGTGCTGGTCTGGTTCTATGTGGGCAGTGTGGACGCCAGGGCTGACTTTGGGGTGTACAGCCTGTGATCTATGCCTGTAATTTAGGGCTTTTTAAATATACCTTTAATGCCGTGTTTTTATGTGAATTCCAATTGATCTTTACCTGCAAAGCTGGGTTTTTGTGTTATTCTGTAGATCCATATGTGCTATGCTATGCTTCCATACATTATTTATGTGTACCTGCAAATACAGGGTTAATATGTCTTATTCAGTTGATTAATACCTGCAATGCTGTTTCCATGTATTTATTTGATCTATACATGCAGTGCTACGTTTCATATATTATTATTGTATACCTGCAAATACAGGATTTGTATGTCTGATTCTGTTTATTTGATATATACCTTCAGTGCTGAGATCACAAGTGAATTTCAATTGATCTGGGTTTGTGTGTTGATCTATACCTGCTATCGGCAGCAGGGACTAATATTTATATATATATGGGCAGCAGGGGCTAGTAAATGGGTTTTAGATACTTGGACAGGGGCGCAATTTCAGTGCTTGCCATAGGCGCTATTTTCAGTAGATACGCCTCTGAGTGCATTCTACACATTTATGTTTTATTTGTACTCAAAGTTATTACACAAGAGTATGAAATTAGAAAGGAAACGCCTATTTACGTCCCCAATTGAAATTCTGACAATCTATATAAAGCATATGGATTTAAGGAAATGGAAACAAACAAATATAAAATACCTGTCAGATTTATATGAAACAGAAACATTTCCCCGGCTGGGTACACCTGTCAATTCTTTGTTGCTTCCTCTCGGAACCACAATGGTTAGCCACTTCCAGCTGTAGCCTATACTAGCGGGGAAGGGAGCAGGAATGCAGCTTGGATTCTTGGGTGAACGAGCACCGTAGCTCGCCGTAGCTGGATCCGGTGCTGTAACTGTCCTGAGAAGGACAGTGAATGATGCAGCAAGCCCCTGAAGCATTAGACAAGACTAATGTCCAGGGAAGTGACACCCTTTATTGGGAAACACACAGGCTTATATACAGGTTAGGTGATAAAAAGGTCATAAATCAGGACACATCTTCCCGCCCTACCCAGACAGTCCGGTGCCGCGCTTAGGCTACTGAGCCCCACAATGCCTGTATATTTTGGTCATCGTTCTCGGGGTGATCCCGACGGAGCAGCGGCGATCTTAAGGGTGCCAAGGTGGCGGTCGGGGGCCTGAGCAACAACAGTTTAAAGTTTCCCCGGGACGAACCGCGAGATAGCCGGCCGTTTTCCGCTCCTCCGGAAGTCCCGGCAACCAGGCATCCAGGGGAGGCTTTCCCCCCCAATTGGTCTTGCTCCATACCCCACCTCCGGTGGGTTAAAAGCAAGGTAAATGGTGCGGTAGGTGAGGGCTGATGGCGTCCAGGATACGAGGGGTTAAGGTATGTGGGCAGGGCATGTGGAACATGGACAAGGGTGGCAGGGGAGGGAGAACAAAGGCAAAGAAGACAGACACACAGATAGATATACATAACTATCACAACAATGATATTAAACAGCACTTTTCAACCCAGGGTTGTGACAGGCCTCATATAAGAGAGAAATGGGACAACTGAACTATATAATTATCTGAGAATAAAACATTTCCTCCAATCTGCTGGAGTTATAAACTCCCCTTTACTGGAGGGATTCTTTAATAAACATTATAAATCAATGATATATCGAGGGAGAACATGGAAAATGGGAAAAAGACATGGGCGAAGTGTATCCAAAAGAAGACTGGCTTTTGGTTTATAATCTAATCAGGAAATTCTCACACTGTGTTGGTATGCATGAATTATTTTATAAATTGGTTCATAGATGGTACTAACTCCAGTACAGATTTCAAAATATAATAAGAATATATCTAGGCAATGTTGGAGATGTGAAAAGAAAGATGGTTCAATGTATCATATGTGGTAGAAATGTGATGAGGTAGGGATTATAGCGGCCAGTTTATTTGAGACAATTAATGAACTATTAAAGTTTAAGTTTGTTCCATCCCCCAAGCATTACTCTTTCATATAAGGTTCCCAAAATGTAATAATAAAATTTGCCGGTACAAATGCTGTTCGCGTGTAAGATCATTATGGCGAGGAATTGGAAAAAACCTGGGAGGATAATATGGGAAGATATATATATATATATATATCTATATATATATATATCTATATATATATATATAAAATTAAATTTCAATGCAAAATGGAAGATGGATATTATATAAGTGAAGGTACCGTAATTGGTTTTTTTTAGATATACGGTCCCCTTGGATAACCCATGCACATTCAATACAGTAAAAATGAAGGAAAAGAGAGAAATGGAAAAGGAAAGTTAAGATGATACCTACTACTTATGACACTGATAAATTACAAAGGATGAATGTGGAGTGATTGTCAGTCTTTTTTGTAACAGATTGGGAATGCCCCTTTGCATCTTTCCTCACCCTTCGATATTGCTTCCTTTTTCCCCTTCCCCTTTTTCTTTTTTGTTTAATTAAAGGGGAAAGGGAGGGAAAGGAAAATAGACTGAAGCTGTATTGCATTAGGTAATATTGTAAATACTTTTGGGATTAAGGAAGATACATAAGGGCTTGGATTTGTATTATGTAGCAATGTAATGTATAATATATGTATGTATGTATTCATTGTTTGGAAGAAATAGACTTTTTTTGAAAGAACAGCAACAAAAAAAAGATCCATAAGCCAGTAATCCATACCTGATAACCGATCAATAACACACTTTAGGTCATGATATATTTTGACATGTTTTAAAGATCATTTTCTGTTTTATTTGAGTACTGCCCAAATCATATACATATTTTGTAGATTGTGTTTTCAGAATCAATACCTTAGTTAACTATTATTACGGTATGATATCTCATTTTGACCTACACATTTTTGTGAGATCTTAAAGAATTAAGGATCAGAGATAAAATATAGGGTATCTCCTTATATTCATACTGTGGGCGTGGTCCAACAATAATCATACTTTGCATATTTTATACCCTGTAAATATCACTAATAGGTTATGTGATGTATACCTTTTGGAAAATGCAGCATTTGTCAGGAAATTAATATTGGTGAATCAAAAATGTATTAACTCTGTCTTTTTCATATTTTTGGCTTCCATGCTTGCATTGTGTTGACACTTAACAAAATGACAAAAAACATTTGGTTTTAATGCCATTGAAACTATATATGCATAACTTTTCAGTTATTGTTTATAAATCTACTGCATTTAGCTACTTTTGTTTGAGCCATATGAAGCCACTGTTATTACAAAACAAAGGGTGTGAAGGACAGGATACATTAATATTCATTTCAACTGCTTGTAGCTTACTTGTATAGACTATCTGGTTCCAGGCACTTGAAGATAACAGAGTACAGACTTTTTTCAGAGGTTTCCCCATGACTCCTTCCAGCTGCGACACAGCTTGTTCCCAAACCGGTCAATAGATCGCCCATAAGACTCAGGGACTCACCTGGCAAAGTAATTACAGAATAGCAATTAGTAGGTATATTGAACGACTGTGGTAATAAGTAGATAGGACACATTTTATAAAACTACATGGGAGAAATAGATCTTTTAGGTTGGTGCAGCACAATTTTCTGCGGCATAAGTACTGTATCTATATAGCCTGAAAAACAGTCAAATACCACTACTGCTTATCAGCTGAAAAATGCCACATGACAGAGACATGTAAGGTGTTGAGGGCTTCCTTGCTGTGCTGTTACCAATACATATCCACTTTAGTGGTTTTTAGAGTTTATTTTATCAAAATATTTAAATTCCTTGCCTAATGCCTATTGATAATTTAAAATAATGTAACTACTTTCCTTTCAAGGTTAACCAGTGATAAGTTTTGTGATTGGCTACCCTAAATAAATTTTTATTTCATCCCTTCTTATGGGTTCATCTTCTTAACATAATTTACATTTGTCTGAATGCCTAAACAAAAAAACAGCAGTTATATTTGTTACGTTTTCAGAGGTAGAGTCATCGTGGGGTTTTATGGAGTTGCTATGACTTGCTATGACCATACTCTCCGGAGATTTGTTTGAACCATATGAACCCCGGAGGTTGGTGGTGATTATCTCCTTATCTGATAGAGTTTGGATATAAGGCTGGGTGTTTTCACAATAGAGCGTTCTTTGTTTTTCACCTCAACATAAGTTCTGTCTGATGCTTGGGGTGAGCTGCTATAATCACTTACTGTCCTTGTCAGGACAGTACATACGCTGCATCAAGTAGATTTTGGTCAGCTACAGAGGCAATACAGCTCCATTCCGACAAAGTCCTGCTTCATCTCTCTACCGCTAGTTCTGTCTAGCACTGAGAGGCTTAATCAGTGAAGTCTCGGGAAAGAAGCAACGTTTGGCGGGTGTATCCAGTCGGGGTACAGGATCTGATACCTGCTGTCTCCCATATTGTTTGTTATTGCCCTGGACCCTGTCATTAGATTGACACATACATCACTATGTATGTGTTGATCCAGAGAGCTGAAAATGGCAGCTTTCACTGACGACCTATTTTATTTCTAGGCCCCGTGAGACTACCCTTAATGCTTTTGAGGCGTAGGGTATAGGGTGACCACATCTTATTTCTGCCATTCAGGGACATACTATGAAGCGCATGAGATTACACACACTGGTGTATATATATATATATATATATATATATATATGCGGTAGACATGCATTTTTAACTACATAATATGTACTTATCTCTTTGAAGTACAGGCTGTGATTGAAATTATGATTTCAAAATAACATCTGAACTGGCAGTTAGTTTTCATTCTTTAATGTTAGCCCCTGCTGCCAATATATATTAATATAAAATTGCTAAAATAGCTCAACGCATAAACACACAAACCCAGCTTTGCATATATCAATTTAAATTCACATGTGAACTCAGAATCAGACATACAAATCCTGTATTTGCAGGTATACAATAATAATGTATGGAAACATAGCATTGCAGTTATAGATCAACAGAACACACAAACCCAGCATTACAGGCATAGTTCAACTGGAAATCACATGTAAACACATCAACTGAATAAGAGATACAAACTCTGTATTTATAGGTATACATAAATAATGTATGGAAACATAGCAGATATAGATCAACAGAATAACACACAAACCCAGCTTTACAGGTATAGATCAATTGGAATTCACATAAAGACTCTGCACTAAACCCCCTAAATTACAAACTCTGTATTTATAGGTATACATAAATAATGTATGGAAACATAGCAGATATAGATCAACAGAATAACACACAAACCCAGCTTTACAGGTATAGATCAATTGGAATTCACATAAAGACTCTGCACTAAACCCCCTAAATTACAGGCATAGTTCACAGGTTGCACACCCCAAAGCCAGCCCTGGCATCCACATTGCCCACATGGAATCTGACCAGCACCCAAATTACACACACATAGGACTTGTCCCCAAACAGCCCAGCATGAGTCAACTTTGTCCCCAAACAGTCCAGCCTGTGCCATCTTTACCCCCTCTCCCTCCCTTAACCATTTTAAGCAGGAGCTTCCCCAAATTGCTATATGCACTTCAAGTAGTACCGGCACCTTTATTCATTTCTGCCAATAGAAAATGTTTCAAATGTGAACCAGTTAGCTACGTATCTGCAGGGTCACCCAACTCAGCAGCTACGGGCTTTTTTAATCACAGGTTTCACTTCAGGTTTTCATACAGGTCTTATCACACTTCCCCAGTCCTCGTATAAAGGCCATAATCTCCTCCGGGTTGTGTCAGAGTTGCTTCGCACGGAATTGGATAAGGGGTTAATTATAGGAAATAAACTTAAAGATTTTTCTACCTTGAGTGCTGAATATGGACTTACTAATAAAGAAATATTTAATTACATGAGTGTTTTGATACCTCCTATGCATAGATTGATGCACTCTCAGTTAAGGGTAAAACAGGCTTCTTTATTATGCATAGCTTCATAACATGCAACTGCCATGCTGAGCTGGTTAGCTCCAAACTGCAGTTACTACAACTCACACTGAACTCTCTAGCACCCTCTCCAGGTTGCTTGTATAACATTGCTACATCTTTTCTCTTAACCCCTTCAGTACCGGGACGTACCTGGTACTTCCTGGTTAACAGTCACCTGTAGACCGGGACGTACCAGGTACGTCTATCCCAAAAAACGCCCCCACATCACCACAATCGCGGTGATCGCGGGGGCCCTGCTGCTGCTGTCTGCCCAGTTCCACTGTTGCACATATGCTGTGCAAGAAATACATTTTAACATTGAAATGTATTTGTTAAAAACGCAATAAAATAAATTTTCCGTAAACTTTGGCAGACATCAGTGAAGAAATGGCTAGCTGAAAACTGTCAAAACTACCCTAGTTGAACACCTTGACTTGTCTACTGTTCATAAATATATACTTTTATGGGGTAATTTACAGTGGGGGGCTTCCAAAATGTCCAAAATGGGATATGGGCCCAGGAAACCAATTTCTGAAAATTCCAAATTTGAAAACTAAAATGCGCATGTTCCAGTTTAGCCCTCATAGCTTCCTCAAAAAATGCATGAACCATGCATGTGAGGCCTTGTTGGAACCGGGGGATGTTGGTGAACAAAATGTGGTGTTTTCTTCCACTGTTGCACTTATGGTGTGCAAGAAATTCAGTGCAACATTGAAATGTATGCGTTAAAAACGCAATAAAATAATTTCCCTGTGAAGTTTGGCAGACATCAGTGAAGAAATGGCTAGCTGAAAACTGTCAAAACTACCCTAGTTGAACACCTTGACTTGTCTACTGTTCAAAATATATACTTTTATGGGGTAATTTACAGTGGGGGGCTTCCAAAATGTCCCAAATGGGATATGGGCCCAGGAAACCAATTTCTGAAAATTCCAAATTTGAAAACTAAAATGCGCATGTTCCAGTTTTTCCCTCATAGCTTCCTCAAAAAATGCATGAACCATGCATGTGAGGCCTTGTTGGAACCAGGGGGATGTTGGTGAACACAGTTTGGTGTTTTTTTCTGCAGTTGCACATATTCTATACAAAATATAATATAAAATCTAAAGCAACATTGCAACATATGCAAAAAAACCAAAAAAATATAAAAATACCTCAAAATTTGGCAGCAATTGGCGATAAAATCCCTGTTTGAAAAGTGTCACAATGACCCTAGTTGTACACCTTGACTTATCTACTGTTCATAAACATATAATTTTGGGGGGATAATCAGTATCTGTGACAACTATTGCAGTTATTAGACTATGATGCCAAATTTGAAAAAAAATTACATTTCAAAAACGTGATGCATGCCTTGCAATATTTGCCCTATACCGGTCAAAATAGATAAAAATCCTGGCCATGTTGGGTGGTTTCCAAATCAGGACAAGTTAATGAATATATTTGGGATAGTTTTTTCCCATTGGTTCAATGTGTGTACAATTTGTATGTATACAAAACTGTAAAAAAATGCGTTTTCTTCATTTTTTCCCCACTTTTTCCCGTTTATTTCAAATAAAACAATGTACTACCCAGCTTAATATGGTTTCAAATGAAAGCCCTACTTGTGCTGATTTGTGTGAATGCACTAATTGATAAGAGAGGAATTACAGTTGAAGAAAGACATGGCAAAAACACAAAAACGGCTCTGGTCCTTTAGCGACACGTTAGTATCAAAATCCCGGTCCTGAAGGGGTTAAGGTTACTAATGACTTACTCACTGCTAAATCCAAGGGCCACTACTCCATGCTAATTCTACTGGACCTTTCTGCTGCTTTTGACACAGTGGACCACCCTCTTCTCCTTCAAAAGCTTTATGAGCTTGGCCTCCGTGATACTGCTCACTCATGGCTCACTTCCTACCTCTCTGATCGTACCTTCAGTGTCTCTGTCTCCAGTAACACTTCCCCTCCCCTCCCTCTCTCAGTTGGGGTACCTCAAGGCTCAGTTTTAGGACCCCTTCTGTTCTCTCTTTACACTTCCTCCCTTGGCAAACTGATCTCATCCTTTGGCTTTCACTACCACCTGTACGCTGATGACACCCAGATCTACCTATCCTCCCCTGATCTCTCTCCCTCTGTCTTAGATTGTGTAACTAACTGCCTTGCATCTGTCTCTACCTGGATGTCTGAACGTTTCTTGAAACTCAACCTCTCCAAAACTGAACTCCTCATCTTCCCTCCCTCCAATGCTAAGATTCCCCCATCTATCTCCCTCAATGTTAATGGTGCTATCATATCCCCGTCTACTCATGCACGCTGTCTTGTTGTCACCCTTGACTCCGACCTTTCGTTCACACCCCATATTCAGTCTCTAAAAACTGTTGCCTTCATCTTAAAAACATTGCCCGCATCCGTCCCTTCCTAACACAGGATGCCACTAAGGCTCTTGTCCATGCCCTGATTATCTCCCGTCTGGACTACTGTAACTCTATCTTAGCCGGTCTCCCTCTCAGCCGTCTCACCACTCTACAATCCACCATGAATGCTGCCGCCAGACTTATCTTCCTCTCACATCGCTTTACTAACGTCTCTCCCCTCTGTCAGTCTCTTCACTGGCTACCTGTCCGCTTCAGGATTCCTTTCAAAATCCTCACTCTTACTTTCAAAGCCCTTCACAGTGGTTCCCCTCCCTACATCTCCTCTCTTATCTCTAAATATACTCCTAACCGGTCTCTCCGCTCATCCAATGATCTCCTTCTATCCTCTCCTCTGATTTCTAGCTCTCATGCCCGCTTACAAGATTTCACAAGGGCTGCCCCTATCCACTGGAATGCCCTCCCCCAGTCTATCCGTCTCTCCCCCTGCCTTTATTCCTTCAAAAAATCCCTCAAGACCCACTTCTTTAAGGATGCTTAAAACATAGCACATTAACCCCTTTCCTCTCATATTTCTTTAGCTTACCCTTCCTACTCCCTCCCCTGCAATACTTTCACTAGCGTGGCTGGTCTATACCCAACAGTGGCACTTTTACCTTTTGTGTAATACAACCCAACTCCCTCTAGACTGTAAGCTCGTAAGCAGGGCCCTCCTCACCTGTTGTCTTTGTTAGTCAATTTATATAACATACTACTTGCTATGTCCTGTCTACCCATTGTACAGCGCTACGGAATTTGATGGCGCTATATAAAACAATAAATAATAATAATAATAATAATAATAATAACCAATACCTACCTCTTCACTTCAAGGCTTACCTACACCATATCACCAGTTTTCGGATGTTTTTGAGAAGAAGAGGGCTGAGACTCTACCTCCATTTAGGCCTTATGACTGTCCTATCGAATTGTATCCCGGTTCTGCCATTCCGTTTGGTCGGATCTACCCGTTGTCGGAACCCGAACTCGCCGTGCTTAAAGACTATGTCAAGGATAACCTCGCCAGGGGATTTATTCGTCCTTCCACATCCCCGGCGGGTGCTGGAATATTTTTCTTACACAAAAAAGATGGCAGTTTACATCCTTGTGTTGATTACCGTGAACTTAACAATATCACTGTAAAAAATCGCTATCCCCTACCACTCATACCGGAGTTACTTGAGCATGCTCGTTCGGTGAAAATCTTCACCAAGATTGACTTACGGGGTGCCTACAACCTGGTGAGGATTCATGAGGGGGATGAGTGGAAGACTGCATTCAGGTGTCGCTATGGCCACTTTGAGTACCGAGTAATGCCCTTTGGACTATGTAATGTCCATAATGGCTCACTGTAAGGGGCTTGCATTCTGTAAGTGACCAGTTTGTGAACCACAGCAGCGGCAGAGAAGTGGTATTATAAGTATACCAACAGTGGGTTTGTATCTCAACCAGCAACAAGAGGGTTGAAGGGTTTGTGGTAAAAAAAAACAAAAAACAAAAAAAACTATGTGTTTTGCATTAACTGTTTGGGTTTTTTTTCTCTCCCATTTTCTAGAGTGTAATTAGTTAAGGGTGGGGTTTATAATCAATTAACTGTGTTGCTCTGTATATAAGGAAGTGGTTAAACTCACAGAGCTTGCTCACTGTAAGGGGCTTGCATTTTCTAAGTGACTTGCTTTCTGGAAGTGACCAGTTTGTGCACCACAACAGTTAGTGCAACACAAGAGTGCAAGAGCAAGGAGGGTAAGTGACATAAAGCAATTGTTTAAATTCTGTACTCGTATCCCTTTATAAAGTATGAGCAAGCTTGCAGATTTCACTCAGTGCACATCATGCCATATGTATGCATGCTTGGAACAGAAGTTCCTGGGTCCATATCGCTGTGGTAAGTGTGATCAATTGGTCTCTCTGGAAGCTGAGGTTGGTGCTCTGAAGAGGCACATTGAAACACTGAGAGAGATTGACAACCTTGAGAGGAGTCTGTTGCTCACTGAGCAAAGTTTAGATGGGGCCCCTAGCAATGAGGGAGGAGATCAGTCAGAAGGGAGTCAGGCACATAGCTGGGTAACAGTAAGACGTGGTTGCAGTGGGGAAGGGAAGAGGAAGAGGCAAGCCAGCCCAGAGTCTCTCCCTCCCAACAAATTTGCCCTTTTAAGTGAGCATGTTGGGGAGGCTGACTCAGAGGTAGGCTTTGCGGAAAAAGCTGTTCTCCCTAACAGCCGGGAGAGCAGCTCATCCAATGTGCAGGGGATCCGAAAGGAAGGAAAGCCCAGGCAGGTTGTGGTGGTAGGGGATTCAATAATCAGGAAAACAGACAGGGTAATCTGTAGCTCTGATCGCAGCAACCGAATGGTTTGCTGTCTCCCGGGTGCCCGGGTTCGGCATGTTGCGGACAGAGTGGATAGATTATTGGGAGGGGCTGGTGAGGATCCAGCTGTCTTGGTGCACATTGGCACCAATGACATAGTAAGAGGAAGATGGAGTGTCCTAAAAGATAATTTTAGGGACTTGGGTAGTAAGATTAAGAAAAGGACCTCCAAGGTAGTATTCTCAGAGATACTACCTGTGCCATGCGCTACACCAGAAAGGCAGCGGGAGATTAGGCAGCTAAATGCATGGCTGAAGTCTTGGTGTAAGAAGGAGGGCTTTGGGTTCTTAGAGCACTGGGCTGATTTTGCTTTGGGGTACAATCTCTATAGTCGTGATGGATTGCACCTAAATGCAAGAGGGTCCAATGTGCTTGGGGAGAGAATGGTTAGACGGTTGGAGGAGATTTTAAACTAGGAATGGGGGGGGAGGGAATAAATACCGGGTTAGACAGTATAGAAAGGGAAGGCGATTTACTTAGTAACCAGGTGGGTGGATCTGGGGGCTTGGTCTATAAAGATAATAGGGAGAAGCATATATTTTGCCCCCCAAAGCAAGGACAGAAAGTGATTGCAGCATCGGTGTTAAATGACAAGCTAAAGGTCATGTCTACAAATGCTCGCAGTTTAGGGAATAAGATCCATGAACTTGTAACAGTTGTGGCAACTGAGAATGTTGATATAGTGGCTGTTACTGAGACATGGTATAATGAGAAAAATGACTGGGACATATCAATACCGGGGTACTCTTTATATAGAAAAGATAGAAAGGGCAGGAAAGGGGGAGGGTGGCCCTATATGTGAAAAATAACATAAAATCTAACTTAATACAAGTTGGTGAGGAGAACTTAGAGTCGGTTTGGGTTACAGTACAATTTGGCAAAAGTAAAGTAACTCGCATAGGTGTGATTTATAGACCCCCAGGACAAGTAGAAGAACTCGATAATCTACTAGTGGAGGAAATAGCTAAAATGACAGTGAAGGGGGATGTTATAATCATGGGTGACTTTAATCTCCCTGATGTGAACTGGAAAACGAAAGTAGCTGGTTGTACCAGGAGTGCGGATATTCTAAACTCCTTATTGGGATTATCTTTAAAACAGGTGGTTGAGGAACCAACTCGCAAGGAGGCCATATTGGATTTAGTGTTCACAAATGGAGATTTGTTAACAGATATTTCTGTAGGTGAAAGTTTGGGATCTAGTGATCATCAGTCTGTGTGGTTTAATATACGAACAGTGACTGAGTCACACCACACAAAAACAAAAGTTTTAGATTTTAGAAAAGCTGACTTTTCTAAAATGAGAAAATGTATAGAGGAGTCATTATCAGACTGGCACAATTTAAATGGCGTTCAGGAGAAATGGGATTTTGTAAAAGCTGTTTTATCGAAGATAACAGAAAATTGTATTAGGTTGGTCAGTAAGAGTAAAAAATTAAGGAAACCGCTGTGGTACTCTGCAGAAGTGGCCAAAATCGTGAAAGACAAGAAGTTAGCCTTTAGTAGATACAAAAATACCCAAAGTGAGAAGATAGACAGATCTATAAAATTAGGCAGAAAGAGGCAAAGAAAGTTATAAAAACTGCCAAATCACAGGCAGAAGAGCGAATTGCCCTATCAGTAAAAAATGGAGATAAAACATTTTTTAGATATATAAATGAGAAAAGGAAAGTTAAACAAGGATTAGTTAGACTAAAAACAAAAGGCATATATGTAGAAGAGGATAAAGGTTTAGCTGACTGCCTCAATGAATATTTCTGTTCAGTTTTTACAGATGAGAATGATGGAATGGGACCTCAGTTGGGAAAAAAGACTGAATCATTTGAAATATGTGAGTTTATCGAGGCGGAGGTTCTACTTCAGTTGTCTAAGGTAAAGACAAATAAGTCGATGGGGCCTGATGGGATACACCCCAAGTTATTAAAAGAGCTTGGGGGTGTACTAGCAAAACCGTTAACTGATATATTTAACGAATCATTGGTAACGGGAGTTGTCCCTGGGGATTGGAAAGTAGCGAATGTTGTGCCTATTCACAAAAAAGGCAGTAGGGAGGAGTCGGGCAACTACAGGCAGTTAGTCTTACATCTGTAGTGGGAAAATTAATGGAAACAATGTTAAAGGAAAGGATTGTTGAACATCTGAAGTCACATGGCTTTCAAGATCAAAAACAACATGGGTTTTCCTCAGGAAGATCTTGCCAAACAAATCTTATTGATTTTTTTTGATTGGGTGACTAAAGTAATTGATCAAGGTGGTGCAGTAGACATTGCGTATCTGGATTTCAGTAAGGCCTTTGACACTGTCCCACATAGAAGACTTTTAAATAAACTGCAATCTCTGGGTTAAGATCCCAATGTTGTTGAATGGATTAAGGAGTGGCTGAGTGACAGAAAACAGAGGGTTGTAGTCAATGGCGTATATTCAGAACAAGGTCTTGTTACCAGTGGGATACCTCAGGGATCTGTACTTGGACCCATTCTCTTTAATATTTTCATTAGTGATATTGCAGATGGTGTTGATGGAAAGGTATGTTTATTTGCTGACGACACAAAAATTTGCAACAGGGTTGATGTTCCTGGAGGAAGAAGCCAAATGGCAAACGATCAAGGTAAGCTAGAAAAATGGTCAGAGCTGTGGCAATTGGCATTTAACGTGGATAAATGCAAAGTAATGCACCTGGGGCATAAAAACCCAAGGGGAGAGTATAGAATATTTGGTACTGTCCTAACCTCAACGTGTGAGGAAAGGGATTTAGGGGTAATTATTTCTGAGGATTTAAAGGTAGGTAGACAATGCAGTAGAGCAGCAGGAAATGCGAGCAGAATGCTTGGTTGTATAGCGAGAGGTATTAGCAGTAGAAAGAGGGAAGAGCTCATGCCGCTGTACAGATCACTGGTGAGACCTCACTTGGAGCGTTGTGTACAGTACTGGAGACCGTATCTCCAGAAGGATATAGATATGTTGGAGAAAGTTCAGAGAAGGGCTACTAAAATGGTTTATGGATTACAAAATAAACCTTACCAGGACAGGTTAAAGGATCTTAACCTATATAGCCTGGAAAAGACGGGACAGGGGGGATATGATAGAAACATTTAAATACTTAAAGGGAATCAACAAAGTAAAGGAAGAAAGTTTATTTAAAAGGAGAAATAAAACCGCAACAAGAGGACACAAGCATAAACTAGAGGGGCAAAGGTTTAATGGTAACATCAGAAAATATTACTTTACGGAAAAGGTAGTGGACGCATGGAATAGCCTCCCAGTGGAAGTGGTAGATGTTAATACAGTAAAGTCATTTAAGCAAGCATGGGATAGGCATAATGCCAAGCTAGATATAGGATAAGGGCAAGTACTAAAGGAGAGTACTCAGAGGTTGGGCAGACTGGATGGGCCTTCTGGTTCTTATCTGCCGTCACTTTCTATGTTTCTATGTTTCTAATGCTCCGGCCACGTTCCAGCATTTCGTTCCTGGATCATTTTGCTATCATATATCTAGTCAACATTCTGATTTTTTCTTTCACACTGGAGCTTCACAGGGAGCATGTACGTCAAGTACTTACCAGATTGAGAATCCATGGTCTTTATGCTAAATTAAAAAAATGTGTGTTTGAGGTGCAAAGTGTGGACTTTTTGGGGTACATCCTTTCACCAACCAGTATCCAGATGGATCCCAAGAAGGTGGAGGTCATCCTCCGTTGGCCACCACCTACGGATCGGAGAGGAGCGCAACGATTTATTGGATTTGCTAATTACTACCGAAAGTTCATTAGAGATTTTTCCAAACACATACAACCCATCACGTCTTTGACCTCCAAGACCACCCTGTTCATCTAGTCAAAGACTGCTCAACAAGCATTCGATTTTCTTAAAGCAAAGTTCATCTCCGCTCCAATACTGCAAATGCCTAACCCCCAAGCTCTTTTTATCCTTGAGGTTGATGCCTCTGACTCGGCCGTAGGAGCCGTTCTATGCCAAAGACAGGACACGATGAACAATTACATCCCGTGGCCTATTTTTCACGTACCCTGTCCCCTGCCGAAAGGAATTATTGCGTCGGAGAACGGGCAATATTAACTATAAAACTGGCCCTGGAAGAGTGGAGACATCTCCTGGAGAGCGCCTTTCACCCAGTGACTGTTTATACTGATCATAAAAACCTTGAATATCTACGGTCAGCTAATAGGTTACAACCCCGCTTGGCTAGATGGGCTCTGTTTTTTATTCGTTTTCAATTACACATCACCTATCGGCCTGG
Source organism: Spea multiplicata (assembly GCA_009364415.1). NCBI lineage: Eukaryota > Metazoa > Chordata > Amphibia > Anura > Pelobatidae > Spea > Spea multiplicata. Next base: position 37,198 of record VKOC01014944.1, read on the forward strand.
TTCACATAACACTAAAGCTAATTCTTTGTCTCGAATGTTTGAAGCACCCCTGAAAGACCTCGCACAACAGGATACAGTGTTACCTCCCACTCATTTCATTTCTCTTGCACACAACTTTTGGGACTCCGTACGTGAACACTCGGGGGTCGTTAATAACTCAGAGACATCCTCTTTACAAAAACACTAAGGATTATACTACCACCAGGGTCGCATCTATGTACCCCCTGACGCCCGTCTACAAATTCTACAGGCTCATCATGACTCGTCTCTCGCCGGACACGGGGGCATTCACCAGACCATAGACCTAATCCAGCGGATGTTTTGGTGGCCGGCTCTTCACAAGGATGTTCAAAGATACGTCGCCTCATGCAACTCCTGTGCTCGGGCCAAGGAGGCTCCTAAAAGTCTGGCAAGCCTTTTACAACCTCTTCCTGTTCCCTCTAACCCTTGGACTGACATCTCTATGGACTTTGTTACTGATCTCCCACAATCGGATAATTTTACCACCTTGCTGGTGGTTGTTGACCGATTCACCAAGATGGCACACTTTATCCCTTACGGTCGCCTTCCTTCAGCCACTGAGACGGCCACCTTATTCATTAAGGAGATTTTCCGACTACACGGATTACCGGAAAGAATTGTCTCCGACCGGGGATCACAATTTACCTCTCATTTTTGGAGGGCATTTTGTTTACAACTTCACATGAGCCGTAACCTATCCTCTGCTTACCATCCTCAGAGTAATGGACAGACGGAGCTGACTAACCAGACGCTTGAGCGATATCTTAGATGCTATACGACTTATTTGCAAGACGATTGGAACCAATACCTACCTCTCGCGGAATTTGCTTACAATAATCACATCCACCGCTCGATTAAGAAGTCTCCTTTCTTTGCCTCGTACGGATATCATCCTTCCATGTTACCAGGAGCACCGACTCTCAGCCCAGTACCCTCGGTTGCCGAACATATTAAACGTCTGTCTAAAACTTTTTTACACTTATGCAAGACTTTGGTTGAGGCTCAACACCGTTATAAAACATTCGCAGATCGTCACCGGAGAGCAGCACCACCCTACCAACCTGGAGACAAGGTTTGGCTCTCCACAAGACATCTTAAATTGACTTGCCCTACGCAGAAGTTAGGTCCCAAGTTCATTGGCCCATTTCCTATTGTACAACTTATTTCCTCCTCAGCAGTAGAATTAAAATTACCATCATCTTTGTCCGTTCACCCGGTTTTCCATGTGTCCTTAATCAAACCTTGGGTCATGAACCCATTTTCCGATAGACAAGCTAGTCCTAGTCCTAGTATGAAGTTGAGGAGATCCTGGATTCACATTTCTTTCGCAATCATCTGCAATACTTAATTCGTTGGAAAGGCTATGATCCTGACAAGGAATTCTTGGGACCAATACGGTCCACGCTCCTGCTCTGGTTTCCTCCTTTCACCGTCGGCATCCCGATCGCCCAGGTCCTCGCAAAGGCCGGAGGCCTTCCATTGGGAGGTGGAACTGTCAGGGTCTGGAGACCCGCAACTACTGTCAGGGTCTGGCGCGCGCCCCCTCCTAACTTTATTGATCCCCGAACATGGTTCGCGGGAACTCACTGCAGTGTCTTCCCACTTGGGGGTGGAGCTTCCCCCAAGCGGCAAGTTTAAAAACCAAGCACTGAGCTTTGCTTCCTGCCATATCCTGAGTGTGTTCCATGTGATTACTTTTCCGTGTACCTACCTGGCTTTACTCTGACCTCGCTCCTGCCTGACCCTTATCCACTAAAAGGCTCGTATCCTGACTTTGATTTGCCTGATCCTCCTGTACCTCGCTGCCCGCTCGTGTACCGTACCTTGGCCCGTGTCCTGACTTTGGTTTGCCTGATCCTCCTGTACCTCGCTGCTCACCCGTGTACCGTACCTCGGCTCGGCTGACATTGGCAACGGTACCAAATCGTGGAGCAAAAGGAGTGTCAGGCAAGCAAGGGTCAAAACACAATAAGGGATAGCAAGAGCAGTAATACACAAACTGTAAAGACCACAACAGGGTGCCTGTGAGAAGCACAACTGGCTTTTTAAATCTGGCGCCACTTCACAAGCCCCTCCCAGACAATAACCAAAACTACGCCCCCTGGCCGTCCATCAATTCCCCAGCAGCACGCAGCATGCCCTAGAGGCGGACCGACGACCGGAGGACAGGTAAGAGCTTAAGCTCCGGGAACTGCTGTTCCCTGAGCTGGTTCTCCCCTTCCTGGGACGTCGATCCGGGGAATGGACCGATTCCCCAGATCGTCGTATACCTCGGGCAGAGGGTTGTCCGCTGCCTGGGGAGAGTGTTTCCCGGGACCTGCGGCCAACCCTCCTCCCGCTAATACCACATGTGTCGCGGCACCCGCCATCCCAAACGGCCGGCGTTCGAGAACTGAGGCTGGTCCTCCTCCCGGCGGGATCAGGAGCCGGAGGAGTCACAGCAACTGGTGAGGGAACACCATCCAACCAAGTTTGCTGCCTTGTGTCACACTTGATTCTGCTCTCTCCTTCATCCCTCACATCCAGTCATTCAACAAATCCTGGCTTCACCTGAAAAAACATCTCCTTAATTTGGCCATTATTACAGACGAAGATTAATCTTTCTCTGTCACAGATTCTGATCTGCTGATCCACTGTGCCACTCTCCACTGTTCCCCATACCCTCCAGAATCAAATTCAAACTTCTGACCCTGACATATAAAGACCTTAACATGCCTCGCCATATTTCTAAGCCTAAGGCTTGAGAAAGACCTGTGTGTCGAAACATTGCCTGTGTGAAATAAACTCACCTTACTGAGCCTCTGCTTCTTTATTTTGGTTTTCTCTCTGAAAACCCACTTTTTTCAAGAAGTGCACAACCAGTCTTCTTAACACTGTCAGCCAGCATCATAATCAAGCCAAATCCATCCCCATCCAAGCAGTCCTTTTCTACTCTTTCACTTCGTCCTCAACCCCTGACTAGATTGTAAACTCACAAGAAGAGAGCCCTCCTCTCCTTTTGTATCAGCTTTTTATTGTTTGTGACTCTACAGAATCGGTTGGCACCATATAAAAAAACGTAATGTAAGTTGCTCAGAATTTACTCATGTTCATAACTAAGTTCTCAATAAAATGCTTTTTGTGGCTACATTTTAAGTGAATTTAATTATTCACGCGGTTTAGGTGTTTGTTAAACATATTTACGAAGTGCACACATAGCATTACGTATTTGATATGCATGGAGAGCTTTGTGTATTCAGCTACACTAATCCAGCAGTGGTTTCCCTCCCCCTTCTGGGCAGATCACATTCTGGTTCTGGTTTGCCTTGATGTCCTTAGGTGACCTCCTGTAGGCTATAGCAAAGTCTAGAGCAGGGTTCGCTTTTCAGAAAGGGAAATTACTTGGTGGAGAATATCTTATAAGGCAGCTTTCCTTCACTGAGCTTTAATTCACTCTGGCATGTCCTCTTCCCTACTGTATTTTCACATTGGATTACTTTAAGCATTCCAGTCTTCAGAAGGTAAACAATGTTCTTGGGATTTTTGAGTAAAAGTTAAGTAATATCCGTTTTAAACAATTCTCCTAAGGATCATATTCAGGTGTTTTATTTAAACCTAAAATTACAAACTTGCATCCTTTAGAATTTATTTAACACACGTCCTTGCCTAGCAGCGCTCCAGGAATCCTCACGCCTGTGTTCCAGGGAGAATAATCATATTTCTGTCATGCTCTCCCTCCCCCTCTTTCCCTGTGGCCTCTTTCTTTATTCACTGCAAATACCTCAGCCACTGTGAAAACACATGAACTGTAGAACATGGATAAGCTGGCAGAAATAATGAAGCTCTGTTTTTCATGGAATGTGTAGCAGTAGCCCCCTCTCATGGACAAGGATTTTAAACATTTTAAAAATGTGTGGAGTATGAACTTTGAAATGCAGTTTTTTGCAAACAAATTAATTTGAAAAGTAGACAATATATCAAACATAATCCCATTTTATATGTTGCTTAGCTATTAATAGATTTTGATAGAAGATGTCTGGTAGTATGCTGCTCAATGCATAATTTCTTAAGTATGCGGTTAACACGGTCTGTGCCCCTGAATGGTATACAGTTAGGGTGACCACATTTTATTTCTGCCATTCAGGGACACACTATGAAGCGCATGAGATTACATGCATATGTGTGTGTGTGTATATATATATATATATATATATATATATATATATATATATACATACAGCAAATAAAGTTGATGCACTCAGCGGGTCTTCTTTTTAAAATATATTGACTTGGTGAAGGTCCAATGTTTCGACTCTCAATGAGTCTTTCTCAAGAACAATAAGTGATGCAATCTGTGGCAAATTTATAGTTGAATAAATTAAGTTAAGTGTACTAACCCGTGTAGGACATGGTCGTGTAGCCGGTTTATGGTGTAATGTGTTCAGGTAACCAGCTGTAATGAGGGCGTGCTCTAATCAAAACTGACGTGGGGTGACTGAACGTGCTGAAGAAACAGCAAAAACAAATGTGCTCCAAAGTAAAAAAAAAAAAAAAAAAGGTCTAGTGGATAACTGGACATGAGTGCCAGAGTCAGTGGTATGAACTAAATAATAAGAGGACTGACTAAATGAATAGTTCATGCATGAAAGCATGGTGTTGCGTGGTGTGTATGTGATGAGAAAAATAAATATATAAAACACAATAGAACATATAATAATATGTGGTATGTGAATAATCCACATGTTAGCTCTATTACATGACCCTAAGTGACAATATAATACTAAGCTAAATGAGTGTTTCAAGATACATGATACAATATCATAAGAGGCTGAACAATAAACACTGTCATAATAAAAAAAATCCATAGGAAATGCCTATGTAAATTATACTAAAAGTGTACTCACCTGTAAAAAAACAGGTGTAATTCCACCAAACACTATATGCAACTGTAATGCTACAGAATACATACTCAAAGAGAGAAACTATCATGTCCAAAATTAGGCAACCTGTAGTAATAAAAAACTTCAATATTAGAGAAACATAGAAAAAGGTGTGACTGTATCTAGGCGGTGTATCCAATAAGTCTCTCTATTGAGTCTCTCTTTTGAGTATCCACTTTTGAGTATCCACTAGGGCTGCAACAACGAATCGATAAAATAGATAATAATCGATTATGAAAATCTTTGTCAATGATTTTCATAATCGATTAGTTGAATCGATTTTTATCGATTTATAAAATAAGTTTTTTCAGAGCTCTGAAAAACTCCCCTCCTTCTATAATCCGACCTCAAATAAAGATCGGATTATAACTCTAGAATCCAGATCCCCCACAAAGCTGCAGGAGACCTGGATGCCCTCTGCCACCCGGCGAGGGTCTATGCAAAATGTGCAGACATCCTCCGCTTCTCCCCTCCTTCTATTACTGAACCCGGCGTCACGTGACCTGTGGAGGGGAGAAGCGGCTGTCTGCGCGCATCACACAGACCCCTACCGGCTGCCAGAGAGGATCCACGTCCCCTGTAGCTCTGCAGGGGATTTGGATTTTAGTGAGCGATGTGCGCAACCTCCGCTACTTCACTTCTACCTGCCCCACCAGGGGTTAATATATCAACAGAAGAAAAACGGAGCAAGTAAGCACCACTGGGTAAGGTAAGCCTGGAGTAATATCTTTATGTTTATGCTCATTTGCCCCGTGTTTCTTCTGTTGATATATTAACCCCTGGTAGGGCAGATCCTTTAATTTGTCTTTTTTATTTTTTGATTGCTTTAATATTTGATTTATTGTTTATATTGTCCATATATTTTATATATATTATTTATATTATATTATTTTTTATATTATTTATATATATTCATATTGTATTGTGTATTTATTTTTTTGTCTATACTTATTAAAGCATATATTTTTATACCTATTTTAGCGGCATATTTTTAAAAAGCATATGGGGGCTATAAGGCATATCAGGGGGGAACAGTGGCATATCGGGGGGTATAAGGTATATCAGGGGACAGAGTGACATATAGGAGGTATAAGGGGGCACAGTGGCATCTCTGACATACAGGAGGGTATAAGGCATATTTGGGGGCAGAGTAGCATATAGGGGGTATAAGGCATTTCTGGGGCAGAGAGGCAAGCTGGGGGTGAGATATGCATAACTGGGCAAAAATAGTTTACATGAATATTTACTAGTTAAGCTTTTTTTGGATTCTTGTTAAAATATAGCTTTAATTATTATGTCAGTAAAATAAGAAGGGAAATCGTAAAATGCCATTGTGATAAAGAGATAAAAGTGTTAATGGCACATCTTAATGTAAATTATACATTTTTATTTTAAATAAACGAAAAATTTGCATATTAATCGAAAAAATAATCGGCCAAATAATTGTTAGTTGCAGCCCTACACTACACCTTTTTTTTTACTTTGGAGCACATTTGTTTTTGCTGTTTCTTCAGCACGTTCAGTCAACCCACGTCAGTTTTGATTAGAGCACGCCCTCATTACAGCTGGTTACCTGAACACATTACACCATAAACTGGCTACACGACCACGTCCTACACAGGTTACTTTAGTTAAGTGCACACTTAACTTAATTTATTCAGCTAAAAATTTGCCACAGATTGCATCACTTATTGACCCGCTGAGTGCATCAACTTTATTTGCTGTATATATTTTTTAGATTGTTAGCACCTGGGCATATTGCAACTGCTTCCAGTCAAGCAAGCGCGTTACATTCTATATCTTTTGTTTACATATATATATATATATATATATATATATATATAATATATATATATAAGACATGCATTTTTAACTACATGATATGTACTTATCTCTTTGAAGTATAGACTGTCATTGAAATATGATTTCTAAATAACAGCTAAACTGGCAGTTTTCATTCTTTAACCCCTGATCGCTCCATGAGATTGCAGCATTTTAGGGGTTAAGGCTAGGTTTCCACTTGGTTTTTTTCTGCTAAAAACGCCCATAAAAACGCCAATAGCGCCACCTGGCGTTTTTTAGTGAAAAAACGCTGCAGCCAAATGTTAGCTGTTCTTCAATAGGAAATCGCAAAATGCCATTTCCACTTGGCGTTTTTCTGTTTGGCGTTTTTTCAGTCCTGTTTGGCGTTTTTCTGCTTTTTTGGGCTCTGTGGCAGTTTTTCAAAATCGCAGCATGTTGACACTCTGGCGTTTTTTGCAAGGAAATCTTGGCGTTTTTCTCCAATAGAAGTCTATGGGAGAGAAAAAACGCCATGAAAAAGCCATGTGGGTTTTGTGCCTTGGCGTTTTTTATGGCGTTTTTTCCACAGTTACAATGCAGAGGATGGACCCAGTATCTGTGTGTCCTACGAGAAATAGGCTGGAAACAAACAGTTTCACACAAAACAAAGTTCATATTGAATTTTACACCGTTTGGAACAAACAAACAAAAAAATACCCGCCGCATCAACTGGATCCTGCGCGCCAAAAGCAACAGCAAACAATTTGCACCATCATTTGGGGCCGATCTTCTTAGAGGAGCAGACATTCGGAATAAAGCATGCCTTACAAACCACAGAAAAGAGAAAAAAGGGTCCGCCGGGGCGTTTAAGTAGAACTCTACCAAGTAAATGACATCAGGAGAGGGCAAATACTTGCCATTTATCCTAATCCCTTTTAGCTGGGTGAAACATCTAACTTGTAAAGGCTGGAAAAACTGCCTAAGGTCAAAAAAAGCAATTTCCACAGAAAGGCTAAAACGCCAGAAAAAACTCCAGAAAAAACGCCAAAATGCAGGAAAATCCAGTGGCAGTTTTCTTGGCGTTTTTCATCAAGAAAAAAACGCAGGACAAAAACCCAAGTGGAAACCTAGCCTAATACCTGTTTTGTACAGGGCTCTGCTGCAGCAAAAACAAGCCCCCACAAGCCCTTTGATCACTCCCTGCAATCTCCTGTCTATCGGAGATTGTGTCCCAGCTGCCAGAGGCAGCTTCAGAGACAAGGAGAAAGGGTTCTTCGGTCTCCAGATGAGTGTGGAGACAAGCCCCCACCCCCTCCCTTGCTCAGTTAACCCCCTTCAATGTTGCGATTGTGTATGACCCCAAGTTTGTGGGGACTAAATATCAGTCAATGCTGTACTTCAATGGAGCATCAGCATTGAAAGAGTTAAAAAATAATTTAAAAAATTACAGCATTGACCTGAAAGTCCAGGGTGTTTCCAGGTCAAATGCTGTGAGTTTAATAACTGCTGCAAAACCAATCAAAGTGGGCTAATGATGATCAGATTATTCCTGGCCAATAGGAGTGATCTGAATATTATGGCAACCTCTGGATGACCCTGCCCTACAAAGAGAGAGGGGTCATTTAGGGTAATTATGAAAAAACACAAATGATTAATAATAAAAAAAAATACATAATTATTAACTGATCACTGATCAATGTCAGCAGCCTAAACTTGTCACTTACAAGTAATCTGCATACCTGGGAACGTCTGTGCTCCGGCTACCCGGAGCCTTCCCTTGTGGCTGATGGCAGCGGGAAACACCCCAATTTAAAGGAAAAATGGGCGGGGAGCAGGGCGTGTCAAGAGGATTCGGGTCAGAAAAATAATCATGGTGAAACCGCAAAACAGATGTAAAAAATATTTTCTTTTTTTGTTAGACTCAATTTGGAAGGCGCCAGTGTGGAATCAGTTGCATGGGACAGGCCAATATGCCCGAACTAGATTCCCTGAGCCGTTTAGTTTTTAGGAAATATATAGTTTTAGGGGGTTAAAATGAAATATGGGACGTCTATGTGTCTCAGATGAGACCTGGACCCAACAAACCGATCTGTCAAAATTCCATGTTTGAAAACTGAAATGTGCATGTATATGGGATATTCCTGTACTGTGTTCAGATAGAATGGGTTTGTTAAAAATGAAAAAATGAATTTTTACAGCAATGTTTTGGACAGACTGGCACTAAAATGGTTAAATAAAAAGTGTTAAAATGCCCGAAGTAAAATACTTTGGGATGTCATCTTCCAAAAATTATATACTTTTGTTGAGCAGTTTTTCTTTTTCTGGCCGCTATAGGGCCGCAACTGCCAGGACACCACATTTTAAAAAAAAATCTCACAAATATGAATGATGTGCATCTGTAACACTGTAAGTGCAAAATAAATGAAAATACAAGGAATACGAGGTGTTTCCAAAAATAGGACAAATACTTAAATACACTTTTTGAGGATTTTTTTTCATTTGCACTGGTTATATTAAGTTTTTATAGGTGAAACTGTGAAAATAATTCCTTGTTTTCCTAATTTCCCCCACATTTTTAGATATTTTTCATACTTAATGATGGTTTATATATATATTTATTATTTCAAACGAAAGCCCTACTTGTGCTGAAAAAAACAATATATGATTTGTGTGGGAGCACTAATTTAGAAGAGAGAATTTACTGTTGACGAAAGAAATAGCGAAAACACAAAAACTGCTCTGGTCTTTTAGTGCAAACGTAGTAACAAAAACCAGGTCCTAAAGGGGTTAATATTAGCCTCTGCTGCCAATATATATTACTGTATTTGCTCGATTATAAGACGAGGTTTTTTTCAGAGCAAATGCTCTGAAAAATACCCCTCGTCTTATAATCTAGGTCGCCTTCTAATCAGACCTCGATTAGGTTGCCAGGCTGCTTACCGGTACTTTGGTCGCGAGCAGCGTCTCTTCTGCTAGAAGCAGGAGAACAGGAAGCTAGTAGAGAGTCACATAGGTAATTCTGCCTCCCCCTCCCTCCTCTGGGGGCGGGGCCAGAGAAGTTGCTCACACAGCCTGGCCCCTGCAGAAGTCTTCGAGTGAGAGATCTGCAGTTCAGGTAAGGGGGTGGGCGAGCGTTTTTGTGATTAATGTGTGAAGTATGTGTGATTAATGGAATGAATGAGTATTTAAATGTTTGTGAATGAGTGTGTGTGTGATAGCATGGATGTGTAAGGGGGGTGGGGGTGGTAGCATGGCATAGGGAGGCTGTACTCACACTCCTATCATCCCCAGGTTCCAGCATGTACTGGCTGCCTTGGCTTGATAGGAGTGTGATTGCTGTTAGCAGTTATATATATATATATACCTCCAGAAATGCCTTTTAACCCCCTATATGCCACTCTGCCCCATGATATGCCTTTTAACCCCCTATATGCCACTCTGGCATATAGAGGGTTAAAAGGCACATCATGGGGCAGAGTGGCAAATAGGGGGTATAAGGCATTTCTGGGGGCAGAGTGGCAACCCTGGGGGCAAATGTGCATAACTGGGGGGGGCAGGTTGGCAAATAAAAGGAAATAAAAAAATATATATTTTTCTCAATCTTAGCTTTTATTACATAGGAAAAAATGTTTACATGAATTAATATTTACTAGTAAACCTTTTTTTTCTATAGGGTAGTCTTATATTCAGGCTTTTTGTTTTTTTCCTAAATTAATATTTAGATTTTGGGGGGTTGTCTTATATATGTAAATATTAGACCCTGCTGCCAATACATTTTATATTGCAAAAATTGGACCCTACGCAAGCATTTCTTTGGGCCCCGCTCCACGGTCCCTAGCATGCAATCACTCCCTCCACACCCACACAAAAAAATATTTGCCACACTGACTGCAGGTTAAGGGAAGACTGTGAGAGTCAGTGCAGTCTTCCCTCCTTCTGACCCTACTGTGTCATTGAGAGGTCCTTTCCCCTGTAATCATCCCCAGAGTCCCTTTGTCCTTTCATTCACTAAGCCACACCTCTCTTTTACTTAGTCCCTGTAGTTCAGGTATCAAATAAACACATGTAAACAGCACATGCATGTATAGATCAACTGAATAAGACATACAAACCCTATATTTGCAGGTATACATAAATAATGCATAGAATAGTAGGTATAGCTCAACACATTAACACACACACCCAGCTTTGCAAGTATAGACCAATTGAAATTTACATGTGAACTCCGCACTGAAGGTATAGATCAAATAAACAGAATCAGACATACAAATCTTGTATTTGCAGGTATACATTAATAATGTATGGATACATAGCATTGCAGGTATAGATCAACAGAACACAGAAACCCAGCATTGCAGACATAGATCAACTGGAAATCACATGTAAACTCAGCACCGAGGGTATAGATCAACTTAACAACACATGGAAACAGCACTGCAAGCATGTTACACCTAACGTCTCTGCTGCGGTCCCACGCCGGTCTGCCGCTGGTGGGCGTTGCTCGCGTAGTGCCACTCGCACGTCTCCTCCGCGTGATGACGTGCGCAGGACATGTCTGTGGAGTGACGTGCGCATCGGCGAGTCTCGTCTATGGCGTTCACACGACCCTGTGCAAGCTGCCGTGGTACGCCAGCGGGGCTCGTTTTCATCTGTGCGTGCCAGCATGGCACACGCGCGAAGCCCTCGGGTGTAGCACAAGCTGATGCTGTTTGTATGGTAAATGTACATCGTGACGACGCTATGACGTCATAGCGCTCCCATTGGTTTGTTTACCGTTTTCCCGCCCTGGCCCTATTTAAACCTGGATTTTCCGTTGTATTATGCCTGTTCAAAGAGATTTATGTTGCTATTGTGCTCTGGGTTTCTGTTTGCTTTCGCATTACCTGTTTACCTGACTTCTGTGTGCCGAACTTTGGCTATTGAGATATCGACCTTGATCCGGTTGTGCCTGCCCCGACCTCGGCTTATCCTGATTTTGATTCCCTGCCTCTGGCCCTGAACTGTTTTGTTTATTGATAAAACCCCCTAAATTACAGGCATAGATCACAGGTTGCACACCCCAAAGCCAGCCCTGGCATCCACATTGCCCACATAGAACCTGACCATCACCCAAATTACACACATAGGACTTGCCATCTTTGTCCCCAAACAGCCCAGCATGAGTCAACTTTGTCCTCAAATAGACCGGCCTGTGCCTTCTTTGTCCCATAAACACCCTGCTGGTGCCATCGGCGCTGAGCAGTTGCTGAAATGTATGACTGAAAAAACGCTTGGCGCCCCTCTCTCCTCTGCATTAAAAAAAAGCACAATGTTTCAACTGTGGAGGCCACTGATTCTTTGTCCCGGATCAAGGCTGCCGTTTTAACCCTCTCCAGTCCGGTCCTCGGTAGGAACCTGTTTACCGGAGCAGGGAAAGGCTCCTTCACGCAGGGTCCTCGGTAGGACTCTAGGCTACTTACCTTTAGCAGCCCTTGGGCGGGCTAGCTGGAAGCAGGATGCCGTGACTCTGCTTCAGTCTGCCGACGATTTCAGTGTCTGATCTTTGTGGTGGCGTGTTTCTGATTTCATCTCAGTCTGCCAGGAGGCATCTGAGGTCAGGAAGGGGGCAGATCTGTAAGCAGCCCTCAGGTCAGAGAAGGTTTTTTGGCGGTTTTCTGGACCTTTTTCCCTCAGTTTGGTAAGATTTTTTTATTAGCTTGTACTGCTTTTAGTTTGCAGTTTTCTTCTGATGAAGAGTCCTGGCTTCCTGAGATTTTCTGTTCTGGTGTTTTCTGCCTCTTAACCCAAGTAGGTTATGAGTCTACGGGAATTTGTCTGCGTTTGTTTTTTTATTTTTGTTTTAACCGTCTCCTATCCTTTATTATTAGGATGTCGCTAGATAAGCCAGACCTCCCTGAAGAATCACCAGCTCCTAGGAAGGCTGCATCTAAGACGAAACATTTTGCCTGTAAAAACTGCAAGGCTACAATGCCTGATGCCTCTAGGAAATTTTGCTCATCCTGCCTCAAAGCCAGAGAGGAGTCCATTTCAGAATTCAAGGAATGGATGAAGGCTGAGCTTCAGTCCACTTTTCAGCAGATTAAAACCTCTGTTATGGATTCTTTACCTCAGCCTAGATCTGTGGGCCACAACCCTCGGCCTGGGTTCCGGCCCTCTGGTCAGGATCCTTACACTTCAGATTCTGAAAAGGGATGGCAGATGGAAGATCCCGAATCCCTAGAGGATGGGGAACTATCGGAAGAATCCTTCTTCTTTCCAGCAAAAGAAGTAAACAAGCTGGTTACTGTCGTAAGGGCTGCCCTGGATCTGGAAGAAGAGCAGCCAAAAGACAAACCCGGGCTCCTTTAAGACACCTAAGGTTTTTCCTATTCATGAAACCTTAAAATCCATAATCACTGACCAGTGGAAGGCTCCGGAAAGAAGGTTAACTACCTCTAAAAGGGTGTCCAGACTCTTTCCTTTTCCAGACGATTTCTCCGAGCTCTGTTCAACTCCCAAAGTTGATACTGCAGTGGCCAGAGCTGCTATACCTTTAGAAGATTCCTCTCATTTTTTGGATCCCATGGATAGGAAGGCAGAAGGGGCAGATAAGCGATCTTTTGAAGCCTCAGCAGCTATCTTTAAGCCAGGCATTGCAGCAGCCACAGTAGCTAGGGCTATGCGCTTATGGCTTCAACAAATTGAAGATGATATCCTAAGCGATGCAGGAGAAGAGGATATCCTCCGTGGCATCTCAGATGTGAAGAGCGCTGCTGATTTTTCATTTGACTCAGCTATGGAATCCGTACGCATGGCTGCTAGGGTTCCACGTTTCAACCCTTCCGTGGTAGGGGCAGACCCTTCTCATCTAAACATGAAGATGGAGCCTCTAAGAGACCTTGACAACAGGAGTTGTGCGGTAGGGGGCAGGCTGAGAAATTTTTTCCACCTTTGGGCTCTTGTTTGTCCAGACGTTTGGACCCTGGGGATCATTTCCAGAGGGTACGGTCTGGAGCTTGTCAGCACTCCCCTAGAGCATTCTATGATGTCTACACATCCCGCGGATCCTTCCAGGAGAAAGGCGGTTTTGGATCTGGTGCAGGATTTTGTCAATAAACAAGTACTTATCCCGGTGCCTGCTGCCCGAAGAGGTGTTTACTCCCACATCTTCGTGGTTCCCAAACCATCAGGAGACTTCAGGCTTATCATAGACCTCAAGTTTCTAAATCAATTTGTTAGTTACAGGAAGTTCAGGATGGAATCTATCAAATCCACTGTGGATTTTCCTTTTTCTTCCCGAATGGGATTTCCTGGCTACTCTCAATCTTAAAGATGCCTATCTCCATGTTCCCATCATTAAGATTCTCAAAGGTTCCTTCGGGTGGCCATTCCGGCTACATCAGGGATTCGTCATTTCCAGGCCCTTCCTTTCGGTCTCACTTCAGCACAGAGAATTTTTACGAAACTACTATCAGGGGTTGTGGCTTTCCTCAGGAAAGAAGGAATCAAGGTAGTCCCATACCTAGACAACTGGCTTCTGGCAGCAGGGTCTCAAGATCTTCTGTCTCAGCAGATTCACAGGACTGTTTCCATGCTTCAGGATTTAGGATGGATTGTCAATTTTCAAAAATCCCACCTGCTTCCCACCAGAATAATTCCCTTCCTGGGGTTTATCCTGGACACTACGTGTCAAAAGATTTTTCTGCCGGAGAACAAAATTCAGAACATTATCAGCCTTACCAGCTTGATTCTTTCCAGACGTCTTTCCAGTCTACGGCTTCTCATGCGGCTTCTTTGACTGATGGTTTCTACAAGGCCTGCCGTGGCATGGGCGCTTCTGCATATCCGTCCTCTACAATGTCTCGTCCTGAAGTCATGGAATCGATCCATTCCGGCACTTTCAAGGAAGGTCTCTCTTTCTCCCAGCGTCTGTTCTTCCCTCAGATGGTGGCTTCAGGCGAAAAGGCTGGGTTCAGGTCTGGTCTGGACCGAGCCCTCTTCGACAGTCGTTTCCACGGACGCCAATTTATCCGGTTGGGGAGCTACGATGGACAAAGAATTCCATCAAGGTTTTTTGTCCAACCACGAGCGCCATCTTCATATCAATATGCTTGAACTTCTGGCAGTTTGGAAAGCTCTCCTCTCATGGCAGTCCAGGCTACGAGGGAAAGCAGTAAGAATTCTGTCGGACAATCGCATGGTAGTGGCTTTCCTGAACAAACAAGGAGGCATGAGAAGTCTTCAGTTAGGAAGTCTTCTTCAGAAGATAGGGAAGTGGGCCGAATTTCAACTTTCAGCCGTCTTCATCCATGGAAAGGAGAACGTCACTGCACATTTCCTAAACAGAACTTCTGTTCTTCAAGGAGAGTGGAGCCTGAGCTATGCGATGTTTCATCAGATCACGAAGGGAGACTTTAATTCAGGCACGTCTCTCTAAAGATGTAGCTGATACCTTGATGAAGAGCCGGAAAAAAGTTACCAACCTCCAGTATGATAAGATCCGCAAGTCTTTCTCCTTATGGTGTTCTACCAGACAGCTCCAGGATCCTGTCTTCTCTATCAGTGACGTCCTAGATTTCCTCCTGGCAGGTTTCCATAAAGGTCTGTCTCCAGCCACCCTGAAGGTTCATGTAGCTGCCCTCGGCTCCCTGTCGTCCGAACAGTTAGCCACTCATCCTTGGATATCACATTTTATGAAGGCTATCACTAGAATTCGTCCATTCAAGAGGCCGCTGATGTCCTCCTGGGACTTGAATTTTGTCCTATGCAGCCTTATGTCTCCTCCCTTCGAGCCTCTCGAAGATATTCCAATCAAGTTTCTCACCTGGAAGGTGGTCCTATTGGTGGCTTTAACATCTGCTAGAAGAACAACCGAGATTCAGTCTCTATCTATTTTAAAACCTTACCTCCAGTTTTTTGACAATAGAGTGGTTCTCCGTACTCTGGTTCTCCGGATGTAACGACAAGGAACACCATCTCCATTGCTTGGATGTTCACAGGTGTTTGGAGGTCTATCTACAGAGGACTGCTCCATGGAGAAGGCCATCAAATCTATTTGTCTCTTTTTCTGGTTCTCGAAAAGGTCTTGGAGTTTCGAGATCATCTATAGCTAGATGGTTTCCGTTATTTCTCATGCCTACGTATTGGCCGGTAAAGAACCTCCCTCTGGTCTCAAGGCTCATTCCACTCGACATCTTGGGGAGGCTTCCGGAGTGCCTATTGAACAGATTTGCAAAGCTGCGGCATGGAAGAATGCTCATACCTTCATCAAACACTACCGACTGCAATCCGTCGGTTTGGACGATGCCAGATTCGGTAGAAGAATCTTGGAGTCCATTGTGTCTTACCCTCCCTAAGTGTATTTTTTATATCTCCTATGCTACCGGGAGTAACAAGGGAAATATTAAATTCTTACCTGAGAATTTCCTTTCCTTGTTACTTCCCGGTAAGCAATTTTTGTTGCCCTCCCTAAATAAAGTTTTTTTTTGTTTACTATATTTGGTCTTTTGTATTCACTGTGGGTAAAGGGGAGGTTCTGGGGGTTTAAATCTTTCCTGCCCTATTCGGATAGGCGGAGGTATCTCCTATGCTACTGAGAAGTAACAAGGAAAGGAAATTCTCAGGTAAGAATTTAATATTTTGTTTTTATTTCCTTTTTTTCAACCTGCTCCCCCAGTTATGCACATCTGCCCCTTAGCTTGCCACTCTGCCCCAGAAATGCCTTATACCCCCTATATGCCACTGTGCCCCATGATATGCCTTTTAACCCTCTAAATGCCACTGTGCCCCATGATATGCCCTCTTGACCCCCTTATATGCCACTCTGGCATTTAGGGGGTTAAAAGGCATATTATGGGGCAGAGTGGCATATAGGAAGGTATAAGGCATTTCAGGAGGCAGAGTGGCAATAAGGGGGTTAAAAGGCATTTCACAGAGCACTCTGTCTACAGAAATGCCTTATGCCTCCCATTTAACAGTCCCCCCCAACTTACCGGTGCTTCTGATTCCCTGGGGTGTTGACCGGGCAGCAGGTAGGCATCTACATGATTCGCGTAGGCAACTTCCGCTGCAGCCGGAAGTAGGTGTGGTTAGCAGCGGGGGTTGTCTGCGTCCATCGAGCAGACCTTCCCCGGCTGTCAGTGACAATGCCGGAACTCCGGATTCCGGAACTCTCCGCACTGACAGCCGGGGAAGGTCTGCGCGATGGAGGCAGACAACCCCCGTTGCTAGCCACACCTCCTTCCGGCTGCAGCGGAAGTTGCCTACGTATATCTTATAACATGTCCCTGTGGATTAAGTTATATTAGAAGGACAACACAATATACGTGTTGAGGAACATGTAAGGAACATTACAAAGGGCTTTGAGTTTCATAGCCTTTCCTTACATTACAAATTGACACATAGTAATGATCCCACAGGCACTCTATTTATAGGAATACAGAGTCAGTAGAAATTGGAGAGGGGATAATTTTTTAAAGAAACTTGGTCAATGTGAAATGAGGTGGATTTTTAATTTGAATGTTCTTCAACCAAATGGTTTAAAATCAGATTTTGAGTTATGTCACGTTCTAAAAGGCATGTGTATATTGGGAAGGTTTTCATAGGAGGTTTAATATTTATTTATATATTTTAGGACAAGGTTTTAATATTTGGATACACTTTGAACTCCTATTATTTCATGGTGTATGTTTCTTTAAATGACAATTCATGCCTTTTAATGGCTTTTTATGCAATTGTATTACGAAATTGGCAAGAATGAATGTTCCCTCCTATTTGTCCCTCCCTTTAGAGGAGTAATAAAATATTTATATATGGGTAAATTATTTTATATTATGTTTTTGTGTCTTTGTTTTAAGTTATTTTTATGTCTGTTTACTTGGGGTGAGTTATGTCTTATAGGGACCTGCTATGACAAGAAACATTTTAATAAAGTCAGAGTGCAGGCAGAAATGCCTTATGCCCCTCATTTAACACTCCCTTCTCCTCCCTCCTCCAAACTTACTGGAGCTTCTGGTGCGTAGTCCGGGCAGCATGTAGAGCTCTACGCGAATCGCGTAGACAACTTCCGCTGCAGCCGGGAAGTTGTCTACGCGAATCGCGTAGAGCTCTACACGCTGCCTGGACTACGCAGAGGGGTTGTCTGCGTCCATCGCGCAGACCTTCCCCGGCTGTCAGAGATCACGGGGAACTCTGATCTCTGACAGCCGGGGAAGGTCTGCAAAATGGACTCAGACAACCCCCGCTGCTAACCGCACCTCCTCCCGGCGGCAGCGGAAGTTGTCTACGCAAATTGCGTAGAGCTCTACACACTGCCCGGACTAAGCACCGGCGACGCAGATGTACCGGTAAGTGTGTGTGTGTGTGTGGGGGGGGAGACACGAGGATCCTGGTCCCCTGCATCGCTGTCAGAAACAGGGACGGAGCGTAGCGTAGATTTGGTAAGCGAGGTGTTTTAATGTGCAACCAATAATAAAACATACAGTCCCAACGAAAGACGGCAGTGTAGTTAATTAAACAGTGCCAAGGTCAAAGGCAGGCAGCATAGGTTCATAAACGAGGTCACAGTTCCAGTATAAAGGGCAAAGGCAAATAGCGTAGTCAAAAGCAGTTCCAAGGTCACAGGCAGGCGGTGTAGGTTCAGAAACGAGGTATCAGAGCAGAGGTCAAAGTCCAGGAAATCAGGCAAATACTCACAGCGCATCCAGAAGCAAAAACAACAACCAGATCCTGGGCTGGAGGTGAGGTTGATCTTTTAAAGCCCGCTGATGAGGCCAGGTGAGAGAGGAGGGGTTCAGTCCAGAACAGAACTAGGTGATGACATAGTGATTTTAAGTCCAGCTGGGCCTCTTAAAGGGGCGGCCACGCCTTGAGGTCTGTGGGATTCTAGGTGATGCCTGACAATCGCTGTGGACGATCTGGATCTTAGTCTCATTGTGTGGATTGATATATGTGTGGATTAGTATATGTGTGGATTGGTATGTGTGTGGATTGGTATGTGTGTGGATTGGTGTATGTGTGGATTGGTGTAAGTGTGGATTGGTGTAAGTGTGGATTGGTAAGTGTGTGAGAGTGATGGGTGTTATGCTGTACCATTTCCAATGTATTTTTCATTATATAATTATGCACATCATAACTCCCATCACTCTATGCTGTTCCATACAGTGGCAGAGCTGGGAGACAGAGGCCTTGCACCCCAACCGCAGGACTCCTGAAAGGTAAGTGAACTTCAAAGAGGGAGAGGGTAGATAGTTAGGAGGGGTAGATAGGGAGTGAGACGGGGGATAGGGGGTACATAGGGAGAGGGAGTGCAGACGGGTAGATAGGGCGGAAGGGAGTGAGAAGGGGTAGATAGGGCAATCATACTCCTATCATGCCAAGTTTGCGAGTACATCCTGGAATCTAAGAATGTGATTGCTGTTAACATATATATATGTATATAGTGATAAGTGTTATGCTGTACCACCATCAATGTCTGCCTCAGTATATAATGATAAGAGTAATGCTGTACCACCTTCAGTGTCTGCGCCGGTATATAACGGTAGAAGCTATGCAGTTTTTAAAGTGTGTGTGTGTGTGTGTGTGTGTGTGTGTGGTGGGGGGGGGTTGCCACATACAGGATCCGCCCCAGGTGCCAAATACTCTAGGTACGCCCCTGCCTGGACTTCCTCTTCTGGGTCACCCTTGGTTGGTGTATTCTGCTGTTTGCCTGTGTGAGTTATTGTTATTCGTTTGACCCGGCTTGCTGACTTTGCTCCTGTTTACTGATTTGGCTCCTATTCTCTGATCGTTTGGTATCACCTCCCTTTGCTGGGTATTCCAGACCTGATTCTTGGGTCCTGCTCTCCTGGTTCCTGTTTGCCTGGCTCACTCCACCATCCGGGGTCCTCCTCATCCAATCGTTACAATGTCTGTGTGTGTAATCTCATCCGCTTTATAGTGTGCCCCACAATACCAAAAATAAAATATGGTCACCCTAGTAGAGGGGCCATATTACAACATAGAAAACGTGTAAAAATAGCCATCAAGTTTAACCTATGCAAACACATCCCTAATTAATTTAATCCAAATTAAGACAAAACAACCTTTGAAACATCTACTAATTCAACTTCATTGAGGTTTTTGTAAAACAAAAACATGATCAGTAAAGAAAAAATGATTACATTTTAAATTATATAGAGTATCAAAGGATAGTCCTTCTACACATCCTTCTATAGAAACCAGCTTAGAGGATGGATTCATTGAGTCTCCAATCATAGTTGACTCTGTTATCTGGTCTGCCCTAAGAGAGAAGATGTCATTCAAATGCCCATACTGTTCATGACAAAGAGTTTGTAACAGGATACTTTTGTTCAGTGATATGTATAACCCAGTTTTTCAGATTAAGAATTGATATCACGTACAATGGAATATTTAGAAAAGTCTTATACTAAAAGTACTAAAAGTAGAAAAAACAATACCAAAACAAACCTGGATTGTACCTGATTAACACTTTGCTTGCTGCTTGCCTCTGTGACCTTGGGTGGTACCTGACTACTCTTTTGTTTGCCACCTACCTCTGTGACCCGGATTGTGTTGGACTACTCCTTTAGCTTTTGCTTGCCTCTGTGAATCTGGACTATTCCTGGCCCTTCCGTTATAGGCTTCCTACCTGTTGTGAGTACCGATTTCCTTATACTATTTTGCTACACTGCTTTTTGGGCTCCGATCTGCTAGGATCCCTTGCTGGGAAATTACAGCAGGTGGGGTATATAAATAGACATTCATCTAAAGCAATAATCAAGAAAAATTACATACTTATTCATAAACAAACTTGTTTAAGATATCTCTCATTCCTACTCAAGGGAGATTAGCTCTGCAGCATTCATTCCATATACACAATTCTTTCATACTTACCTTGAAGCTTGACTAAAAGCGTTCCTATGATAACTTAACCTGTTGTAGAATTAGGAAATTTCCCCAACCATGGCTTCTAAATTTTTATTATGAGCTCTCAACTGGGCCTGGAAGAACCCCTGCTCCATTAAACATTGATATTTAATTTGATTTTTAACATTCTCAATATTTATAGATTCTCGTTGGAACCATTTCCTTGCAATGACAACCTTCATGTCTAAAAAGCTTTGGACTACTAAGGGCTTTTTATTAAAGGAGATATTATCTAAATTCAAATGTAAAAGTGCCTTTTCCAGGGTTGGTGAGATATTAATATTTATAAGATCTGAAATAATAATAAACAGTTCTTTCGATGGCTGCCCAATCATTATACATCCCCACCAAATATGTTCGAAGGTGCTTTGCCCCATATTACCGTATTTGCTCGATTATAAGAAACACCTGAAAAATCAACCTCGTCTAATCAAGCTCATCCTGTAAAAAGGCCTCAGATCATCCCCTATGATACCTCCGAATCCCAGCATCCTCAGCCGCATCTCTAGTAGGAGCAGGTAAGTGGTCAGGGAACATGTGTAAGAGTGCAAGTTGTGGGGAGAGAGGGAGGTGAACCTGTAGCGAGGCCTCCAGAAACCTAAATACCTTTGTCCAAACCTCAAGTATAGGTGGACACGACCACCAAACATGCAACATTGTACCTTCAGATTGGCAACCCTTCCAACAAAGGGAAGAGCAGGAGGGGAACATGTGCGACAGAAGCTTGGGCGTAAGGTACCATCTACATGTTACCTTTTTTTGCAATTCGATATGGCTGGTACAATGCGTCACACCTCACATAGCTTCCTCAGACTCAAGCCAAGTTTTGAGTGGGATCAAAGTGTTTAGTTCTTTTTCCCAGGCTAGCGTATGTGGGAGTTTATTCTCCCATAGACCGGAAAGGAGGAAAGCATAACAGATTGATATCATACCTCGTTGCGGAGCAGTTGCGGAGCACAGTTTAATAGAAGGGTGAGAGGAGAATATATTAACCTGGAAAATGGGGGATTTGGACTGCAACAAATGTCGGATTTGTAAATATTTCTAAAAGTCCCGTGGCGGCAATAGAAAAGTGGAACATAAATCAGAAAAGGAACGTAGGGAGCCATGGTTAAATAGATCTACGAGTCTTAAAGGAAAAACAGCGCCCCAGGATGTAAGATGTAAGTCCGGAATTAGCAATTCCAACGAGCCAAGTGGGGTAGCCCTAGTGCTATGGTGCAGGGAATGAACAGTTCTGGCAACTTGGGACCAAATTTGGAGTGTGCAAAGTGTGGTGGGTGGGAGAGCAGGGAGGGGGGATGATATTGTTTAGGAAGCCATAGTACTTTGGAGACGAAATGTGGGCGAAAGTAGGAGTCCTCCAATACGACCCATCAAGAGATCTCGGAACGGTAGTGGAAGGCAACTGCTTGTGAGAGAATAGTGGCTCTGTAATAGGCTACAATGTCCGGGGCACCTAAACCCCCTTTAAATCTAGGGGAGAAGAAAGACTGTCTAGAAATCCTAGACCGCCCTTTAAGGTTGATGAAGTCGGTAAGTGTCCTTTGGATTTGAAGGAGAAATTTATGAGGGATAGCGACCGGGACTGCTCGAAATACATATAACAGTTTTGGGAGAACCATCATTTTTATAGACGCAATGTGACCAAGCCAAGAAAAGTCAAAGGAGCGCCACCCCTGGATCATGTTCAGTATGTGTTTCCATAACGGAATAACATTAAAATCATGTAACTTAGATAAGGTTCTAGTAAGTTTGATACCTAAATAGGATAGGTAGTCTCTCCTCCAACCAAAATCATACGAGGCTTGAAGAGAGGCGGACAGGTGAGTGGGTAAATGTAAGGGCATTGCTTGTGTTTTGTGTATGTTTAGTTTGTGGTAAGAGATCGCCGAATAGTGAGTGAATTGATCTAATAGCGCCGGCAGAAATGGAAGGTTGAGTAACAGCTGCTAAAATGTCATCCGCAAATAACCCAAGGATGGAGTCATCACCTGCAGGACCGGGGAAACCATGAATCAGGGGATCAGATCGAATGCGTTGGGCCAAAGGTTCTAGAGCCAAGACATACAATAGAGGGGAAAGTGGACAACGCTGGCGCGTCCCATTGGAGATCAGAAACGGAGAGGACAGAAAGCCAGAGAAGTGGACAGAGACAGAAGGGGAAGAGTAGAGGGCCATAATGAACCGAATCAATGAGGGCGAGAAGGCAAATTTCTTAAGGAGCAGTGAAAGAAATTGCCAGTGAAGCCTATCAAAGGTTTTTTCCATGTCGAATGAGATAAAAAGACAGGGGGTTCTGTGTCGGGAAGCTTCCCATATAAGGTTAATACATTTGCGAGTGTTGTCTATTGCCTGTCTGTGCCAAACAAAACCTACCTGATCAGAATGCAAGAGAGTGGGGAGTATTAAAGAATAAGAAAGTCTATTGGCTATTAATTTAGCATAAATCTTAACATCATTGTTCAACAAAGAAATGGGTCTGACATTTTCACATCTATCTGGAGTTTTGCCTGGTTTGGGAAGCGTGATAATATGCGCGTGAAGCTTTCAGCCGGGATACCCCCCTTGGACATAAAAGATTGGAAAAGAGAGAGAGGAGGTGGGGGCCAAGGTTCGGGAAGAAGAGTTTATAGTAATAACTGGTTAGGCCATCCGGACCGGGAGCAGAGTTTTTCTTTAATTGTCGCGTGATGACCTGAATTTCCTCTAAATCAATGGGCGCATCTAGACTAAGTCTCATATCCTCTGTAAGAGTAGGTAGAGAGACGGAATTCAGGTACGTATTAATCGAGTCAAGTGTAGGTTGAGGAGTGGAAGCATCTTTGGAAAGATTGGAAAGATTGTACAGAGAAGAATAATAGTAAGCAAACTCATTAGCAATATCAGCAGGATTTTGCAAAATTAACCCTGGACGAGCGGAGGGAGGAGGAGCGCGCCAGGGCTGAGAAATGCCAACTTAGTGTCAGCCTTATTGCCTTTAGAATAAAAACGTTGGCAGATTTTCAACAGCATTTGCGCCGTATGTCGAGATTGAATTTCGGCTAATTTAAGTTTTATACGTTGAATTTCAGTAGACTGGTGAGAGGAGAGGGCCTGTTTGTTGAGGCTCTCTAGATCATAAAGGCGAAGAAGGAGAGCATCTTTGTTGTCCTCCTTTTCTCTCTGTTTATTAAGGTGGGAAGCTATACTAATAAATCGACCCCTAATTACTGCCTTGTGAGCATTCCATAAGGTTTCAACAGAGGTAACGGAGCCCTGATTCTCCTGAAAAAACAAGTCTAGATGCGAATAAATTTGGTCCATGATGGAGTCGTCTGTGAGTAAAGAATTATTAAGGCGCCATGAGCCTTTGCCTTGGAAAGGGTGAATCACGCTTAGTGATAAGTGAAGAGGGGCATAGTCAGACCAATTAATGACGCCGACAGGGCAGTCCCGTATCGCTTGTAGTGTAATTTTATCAACCAGAATACAGTCTATTCTACTGTAAGACTTATGTGGTGCGGAAAAAAAAGAATAATCTCTCTCAGAGGGGTGATGAAGGCGCCACACATCATAGAGTTGGAACGAGTTTTCATCTGCCGACCATAATTGCCAGTAAGGGCCGAGGACATATCTAATAGGGGGTTAAGAAAAGCGTTGAGATCACCGCAGAGGATAAGGTGACCTTTTTTAAGAGAGTCAACTTTGGTCAATAATTTTTTAGGGAAGTGGGTTTGTGGTGTGTTAGGTGCATAGAAGGAAACCAAGGTATAATCAACAGAGTTAACAACACAATTAAGGATCAAAAATCTACCCTGGGGGTCTGCCGTTTTTTAACAAGTTAAACTCCCACTTTACAAGGTTTTGCCATGGAATGAAAATGCCAAGGGAAATCTCTTACAAAAACATTCTTGGAGTCAGATTGTTTAAAATGGGTTTCCTACACACATAATACATGAGCATGCACTTTCTTGGCCTCAGAATAAAGCATTATTCGCTTATGGGGAGTATTTAGGCCACTAACATTAAGTGACAAAAACTTAAGGGGCCACGATACCGCTAATCTAAGCATCTGAACCCCGAGAGAGATCATGGGCAACAAAAAGAGAGACCCGGACCACAAGCATACTCCCAAGCCGTCGCAGGGGCTTAAATCAGCCGCCTTGACGGCTTATTTTCGCGATCCGACGCCAACGCGAATGGAGGATGCAGGCCCCAATATGGCGCCGACGGCGTGCTCAGCTTCTTCCTGGGCGAGCAGTCCGGTGTCGCATTGCTCTCAAGCAGCTCCGGATCAGGATATACGTGAAATGCTCAAACGCTTACCCTCTAAGGCGAATATGGCTTCTATGATGTCCAAGCTGGAAACCTCCTTTCATGCCAAGTTGAATGAGCTCTCGGCAGACATCACGCAGATAGGATCCCGTGTGGCGGATTTAGAATCTGACAAGGACCAGGTGTATGTCCAGCTGCAGAACATGAATCACCGGTTGGATAGTATCACTGACCAGGTGCACGCACAACATAGGCATCTTGAAGATCTGGACAACCGCAATCGGCGCAATAATTTGCGCGTCCGGGGCTATCCGGAGGTTGAGGCTGAAGATCTTAAGGTACTCATTACAGAATATTTTAACGCTATCCTAGGTCGGCCCCCCTCTACACCGCTGATGTTTGATAGAATTCACAGGGCGCTTCGCCCGAAACCTAATGCTCAGGCACCTCCCAGGGACATAATCTGTCGTTTGCACTACTTTGCTGACAAGGAAGCCATCCTCACAGCTTCCCGGAATGCTGATATACCAGCCCTTACGGGAGTGGATGCACGGATCTTCCAGGACTTGTCGTGGATTACCCTCCAAGTGCGTAGGCATCTTAAGCCTCTGACTGATGAGTTGCGGGACCGCAACCTTAAATATCGATGGGGCTTCCCTTTCTCCCTCACGGTGACCCACCAACAGCGCACCTACACGATCACCAAGGCACAGGAGATCCCGGCATTCACTGAAGCTTTGGGTCTGCCTGACATTCTGATACCGGACTGGATGGACCTATCGCTCCGACCATCTTTCCAACCGCAGCTCCAGAGACACCGCTGGCAGACGACTCAACGAAAGCGCAAATCGCCGACTCCGCGTCCGGGCCCAGTCTCGCTTACTCAATCCTCCCGGATTAAGATCACCTGAAGGTCGCTGGCTGGCATTCCTCTGTGATCTGACCCTGCGTCTTGACTTCGGGACGTCTGCTCTACTGCCTGACTGAACATTCACAGTAATATGTTTTGGTTTTTTTTTCTCTCTTTTCGCTTCATAATATGTTATGTTTCTCCTACGCTGTTTTTTTTTACCTATTACTTGATGCGAACACTCTCTCACTATGGTTGCTACTCCGTACTAGAGGGGGTCACCTAATTCATATCTATACCATATAGCACTCTTCTGTGTAGCTGAGTGTCCCCATTGTCTTACGCATTCAGGGGTTCTATACATATTCACTTTTTGGCCTTGGGCCTATTTTCCTTGTATGGTGTCCGAGGTTGAGTTGTTTATTGTTTATTGTTACGCCTGCTCGTCCACCCCCTCAGCAGTGTTTGCCTTCTGACACCTGCTGCCGCCTGGAACTAATGCCTGATTCCGGCGGCTGCCGCTGCGATTTTTTGATGTATAGTTTGTTTTTCTTTATGGTTTTGTTTTCATGTTTATATCTTGTGACACATTTGCTTAAGGTTTTTGGCCGAGCGGTGTTCTATGCTTTTATTTCACGGCTGATTTACATAAATGGCTAACTTTACATTGATGTCTCTAAATGTGAGGGGGCTAAATATTCCTGAGCGACGTACTATGGCTCTCCAGCAAGCTAATCGCCAAAAAGCACACATTGTATTTTTCCAGGAGACACACTTCAAAGCTGAGAGTGCTGCGTCACTCCGTGATCGTCATTATCCGGTGGGGTATTTTGCTAACTTTACTGCAAGCAAATCTAGAGGAGTGGCCATTTTGTTGCGTGCAACTGTTCCATTTACTTATGTTGACCATAGATCTGATGCGGGCGGCCGCTACCTACTCCTGAAGGGGAAAATTGGTGATACTTTGTTTACATTTGTTAATATATACTTACCCAACCGTTCCCAATGTCGTGCCTTGGCTGCGATCCTCAGGATTTGTGATACCTTTGCTGAGGGGCATGTTGTATTTGGTGGTGACTGCAACTTCACTTTGGACAGACACTATGCCGCCGCTCGAGATGAGTCGCACCAACCTTCTTCTCTCATGTCTAGGGCTACTGACCTCCTACATAACGCACAGCTGACAGATTGCTGGCGAGTAATGCACCCGACTGACACCCGACTACACGTTTTTTTCCATTCCTCGAAATTCGTATTCCCGCATCGATATGTTCTTCCTTTCCCATTATGCTTTGCCCATGTTATCCGGAGCTGAGATTGGACATATCACATGGTCAGACCATGCCCCTATATTCCTTACTCTGAATGTGTCTGCGATGTCGCGGCCTCCGAGACATTGGAGACTTGACGACATCTTGTTAAACGATACTAATGTTACAACTGCAGTTTCTGAGGAGTTAGGCCATTACTTTGAAGCTAATACGACAGGCGATGTTACCGCTATGATATGTTGGGAGGCGCATAAGGCCGTTATTCGCGGGCGCCTGATTCAGCTGAACTCCCAGCTTTTGAAAGGTAGGGCGAAGCGGCTGAAAGACTTGGCGGATAGAATTGCTGTACTTGAACGCGAACACAAGCGCTCCCACTCTATAGATCACTATAAACTGCTGACGGCCGCTCGCACTGATTTACACATTCTGCTCTCTGACCGGGCCAAGCGCTCCCTGTTACATACTCGACACACCTTTTACTTACATGGAAACAGGAGTGGCAAATTGCTCGCTAAGGCTCTTAAGGCGAAAAGGCAATCCTCATATATAGCGAAGCTCAAGGCCCGAGACGGGTCTCTTCAACACTCTACGCCTGACATTGCCCGGGTCTTTCATGATTACTACCGAACCCTTTATAACTTATGGCCCACCCCGGCCCCGTTGCAACACACACAAGATGTTAAGCTTTATTTGGAGAGGCACCTGCACTCTACTGTCCCGCCCAATGTCAGTCACCACTTAGACTCTCCCATCTCCTTAGATGAATTTCACGCCGCACTCAAAGCTACTCCATTGGGGAAAGGCCCGGGTCCTGATGGCTTCACAGCCAAATATTATAAGTAGTTTGGCCCCTCACTTTTTACGTGCCTATAATTCTTTGCGACTTCACCCCGATGTGCCTCAATCTCTTACCGAGGCTGCAATCACAGTTATTCCTAAGCCTGGCAGGGACGCATTGCTTTGCGAAAATTATCGGCCCATATCGCTAATTAACGTTGACTTGAAAATATTCGCCAAGGTGTTGGCTCTCCGACTGCGGCCGTTTATGGGAGGACTGGTTCACCCTGATCAGTCGGGGTTTGTCCCTGCTAGAGAAGCCAAAGATAACACCACTAAACTTATAAACCTTATTCATGCTTCTCGCACCTTGAAGGCCCCGGCTATGTTGATGGCTGTAGATGCTGAGAAAGCGTTTGACAGGGTGAGCTGGTCCTTCCTCTTTGGGGTTGTGCGGGCTATGGGTTTTGGGCCATGCTGGCAATCATGGCTGCAGGCGCTTTACTCTAATCCTTCCGCGAAGGTGGTGGTGAATGGGGAACGCTCCTCTCCATTTTCGATCCTCAATGGCACACGCCAGGGTTGTCCCCTCTCCCCTTTACTTTTCGTTTTGACTCTCGAACCCCTTCTCCAGGCTATTAGATCTAATGACTATTAAGGGGTTTTGTTTAGGACAATCTGAATACAAGACATCGGCTTTCGCTGATGATCTCTTATTTTCGTTATCTAGTCCACTGTAATCCCTACCGCCTCTCATGTGTGAATTGCAGGAGTATGGTGTTCTTTCGGGTTTTAGGGTTAACTTGGAGAAGACAGAAATCCTTAATCTGTCGGTCCCGGAGGCTGAGGTGTCTACACTTCAATCTCGATACCCATTCACTTTGGCTAGCACCTCGGTTAAATATCTGGGCGTCAGGCTCCCTGCCACTACAAGATCATTGTTTGATTTGAACGTCCCTCCCTTACTTCATTCGATTAAGGCCGATCTAGTGAAATGGAACCTGCCGCAATTTAATTTGCTTGGTAGAGTTCATATTATTAAAATGAATATACTGCCGCGGCTGCTTTATCTTTTACAGACGTTACCCATTCATATTCCTCCTGCCTTTTTTGCCGAGGTCCGTGCAATCTTCACGAAATTTCTGTGGGCGCATAAACGCCCGAGGGTCCGCTATGACTTATTGACTCGTCCCCTGCGCTTGGGGGGTCTGAATTTGCCTGACCTGAAATGTTACCATATGGCTAGCCTGCTTACGAGACTGTATCTATGGACTAGGACTGATACCTGTAAACAGTGGCTAGATATAGAGGACTCTTTTTCCATGGTTCCAAGACAGTCCCTTCCTTGGCAATCTGCCCCGTTAACAGCTTTGGGGCTGGCCACTCACCCCACTATTGCCCCTACTTTACTGATGTGGAGGAAACATAAGTTAGATATGCATTGGTCCTCGGCCCATTCCCCACTCACTCCGATCTCTCACAACCCCCTTTTTCCCCTTGGTGTAGCGGGTCTTGGCTCTTTCCAGGATCCTAAGGCATCTTACGTTCCTCTACATGACATAGTGGATGCTGGGGGTGTTAGGTCTTTACCCTCCCTGTTGGGGGATAAGGGGAGCTCTGGTAATGTAGCCTTCTTGCATCACCAACTGCGTCATTTTGTTGCTCCTATGCTCCAACACACGGCTGCTGGCCTTCACTACACTATCTTTGAAAAGATGTGTATTGCCCATAAAGGGGTTACTAGGTCGTTCTCCACCTTTCATGATTTGATCCGTAAGGCCATGTACAGCTCGCCTCCCTTCTATCTGAAAGCTTGGGAACGTGACCTCGGCTGTGTCCTTTCCCCTCAGCAGTGGCGCAGAGCGGCGTCCATGATGTCCTCCTCGTCCCCTGACTCCTGTCTTCGCCTCCTGAATTTTAAGCTACTGTGTCGATGGCATTTGACGCCTGACACACTTCATAAAATGATCCCTGCACAATCAGCTAATTGTTGGCGGTGTGGTTACTCGCCCGCTACCCCTGGCCACATATGGTGGGCTTGCCCTAAAATTAAGACCTTCTGGTCTAACGTGACACAGATGGTTAGGATACTCACCTCTGTGGACATATCTTGCACTCCCATGACTGCCCTCTTCCACCTTGCGCCATTGTCTTTTCGGAAGTACAAATTATCCCTTATACCGCACCTCCTTAATGCGGCGAAAGCACTCATTCCCAGACACTGGAGGCAACCTGACCCTCCTACCTTGCAGGAGTGGATAGTGGAGGTTGAGCGTATCCGTAGCTTGGAGGAACTTACCTTTAGCTTGGGTAATAAGTACCGCCTGTACCTCGCCACTTGGTCCCCTTGGCTGCGTTACACCTCGTCCACGGGAGATTCCCCCAGATAACTGACCTGTCGCCTCCATGTGATGGAAGTTCTTCCCCCTCACTGAGACGTACACACCCATACACCATTCGCTCTAGTTAGCGTTTACAATGAGTCACCTCCGTGCTGATTGTATGTTTTCTTTTTCTCGCCGCCTTTTTATTTTTATGCTATTGTTACCCATTCGTGTGGGAGCGTTTCATTTATCACTCCCATTCAGTGTTTTCCTTTTATGAGTTCCCACAGGACTACTCGTCCCTTCTTAGTTTGCTATGACTTGGGTATTGTGTCACGAACCCTGTTGACTCTATCCTCCTTTCTCTTCTCTTTTCTTCTACTTTTCTTTACTCTGATACTTCTATTTCTTACCGGGCTCAATGTATCTTCCACATGCTCAGTGCGATTTTATTGCACTGGTGATCGAATGTACCGTGACCTGCTCTTACCACCTGCGAGTGGTTTATTGACATGTATTGTTCTTCCCCCCTCCCCCTTTTTCCTTTCTGTACCCTTATTTGAAAACCCTTGAATAAATATATTTAAAAAAAAACAAAAAAAAACTTAAGGGGCACCATATGGGAAAAAAGAAGAAGGTTCCATAAGCTGATTGATGAAATTAATATACACGCGAACAAAAAGAGGCAGTACTTGGTATATTGAGGCAGAATCATTAGAGACCCCCAGGATAGCGCAGCCGGCAGCAAGTAACAAGGTGAGTTGAGTCAGAAGCATCATAATGGTAGCCAAAATATGACATACAGCGTAGCAGCCTAGTATCAATAGAACCGTTCCCAGAAAAAAAACAGAAACTGAAACAAAACTGAAAACTAAACTTCAAAAGTGATCTTGCCTATTGCCTAGGGCCGGCGAGTGGGGTGGGAACCTAGACTGTGGATAGAAGTACCACAGCAAGGTAAGGATCGTCCCTGAACAAGGTAGGGAGTCCTCCAACATGTAGAAAAAGAAAAAATGAAAATTTGTAAAAACTTGTGTGAATGCAAGTCGGCAAGTGTGGTGCAATTAGAAATTCTGACATGTGGACGTCAGGGCGGTAGCTATATATCTTCCCAAGGGAAAGGGAAGGAGGAGGCCAGAGAGAACAGACACGCAAGAAAAACGTGTACAATCGTGTACAATCTCACAATAATACACATATAATACACATATGTATAAAAAAAAGTAGAAAAAGAAACGGTTGTGTAAGTGGAAAAGGGCAAGGGAGAAATAAAGAGGGTAGGAGTAATATATGCAGTGAGAGAAGAATCCTTTGGCAAAATCACAGTATCGTCTCCATAGGAGAGAGAATACATAACACAGGTGCATAGTGTTAAACAAAAAGTATTGCAACGTAAGGCGTCAGATCTCACCACCGAGGTACAGAGGAAGTCCATAGCCATTAGGTATTTGACTGTGCAAGATGATCAGGAGAATGTAGAGACAATGTCCTGACGAGCCGCAGATAAAGGTGTCAAGTCGTAGACGAGTGGGAACGGCCCATAATCGGCGAGGGATGAGGGGTAGAGTCCATTGAAACTAGATCACCATAAGTTGGAGCTAAGCACGTAGGGTGAAGGTGTAGCTGGGTGTAATGTGGATCCTCCAGCGGAGTAGACAAAACCATCACAAAGATTGAGTGGAGGTGAGAGGAGGGAAAAAAAAAAAAGAAACCTATTTGAAAAGTTGAAAAGCACTGTTGAGCAGTCCTGGCTCCTCGTCTGTATCATAAAATATATGGATTATGTGTGGGTATAGTCTCCCATTCATGAACAAGCCTCTTGGGGGGAGATCTACGAGGATGAAGACGGTCTTGATTGGGGTCTAATGCTGGTAAGGAATCAGGTAAGTCCCAGTCCGAGAGCAATTGGAGACCTTCAGCAGGCGTTTTGAGAGAGTGTGTAATGCCGTCTCTGTTGATGAGGAGACGGGTAGGAAAACCCCATCTGTAGAGGATTTTGTGTGCCCTCAGTATGGCAGTTATGGTGGAAAAAGCCTTGCGTTGCTGTAAGGTGTATTGAGAGAGATCCTGGAAAAATTGAAGGTCACGATAACGGTCAGGAAGATCATGCTTGTGTTTTACCTTCTGCATGAGCTTGTCTTTGAGCTCATAAAAATGAATGCGCAGGATAACATCTCTTGGTGGGGAGCCTTGAAGTGTTTTGGGTCAAGGTAGCCGGTGTATGCGATCTATCTTGATCTCCTCTGTCAATGGGAGTTCCAATATGGACCGAATCATTGTGGTCACAAAGGTAAGTAGTTCTTCTGAAGTGATGTCCTCAATGCCGCGTATACGCAGGTTATTGCGGCGGGAGCGGTCCTCTAAATCGCTAAGTTTCAAGCAAAGAGAATCAACTTCAGCTTGCAGGGAGTTGCAGGAATCTACCACGGTGTTGTGCGTAGTGGAAAATTCCTCCATTTTGTCTTCAAGATGGGTAGTGCGTCCACCAAGTTCATGGAGGTCTTTCTGAATATCAGAGAGTGTGTCTGCCATATCTTGCTTGAACTTCAGCTGCATGTCATCCAGCAATGATTTCATAGCGGTGATAGTAATAGTTTTATTATCAGGGTCGTCAATCGAAAGAGATGGAGAATGAGAATTAAAGCCGGCGTCAGGGCCTTGTGAGGCCTCAGAGTCTTCATCCCCATCTCGTATGAACGTCTTCCTCTTCGATTTGGACTCGAAGAAGGTAGGAATATTGCAAGAAGATGATTTTGTCTTGCCTGTGGATATTGCCGAGATGTTGAGTACAAAAAATTCACAAGTTGAGTCATGTAAATCGTTTGATCAGCAGTTGTATAAGAATGTTGGAGGAGCTCTGCCACCATGCTACTTATTCCATTGCCGTTCAAGCCACGCCCCTCTACCTTATGTGATTTACCCTTTGAAAGGAACAAGCTGTTTGGTTCTCCATTGGAAGAGCTTATCAAACACATGTCCGATACAAAAAGAGCTCTTCCAAAGGATAAGAAGGCCAGATGGAATAGGAGGTAACCATATAAAAACACCAGGCCTTTTCAATCCTCTTAAAAGGCACTGAATTTTCGTAGACAAGGCCAGGACAGAAAGTTTCAGGAACATCCTAAGAAACAAGAGCCTAGAAAATTGTGATAGTGTTGGAGGTCGGCTACAAAACAGAAACAAAATACAAGCAACACTTGGATCATTGCAGACGGATACAGAATCAGCTTCGTAAGATCTCAGTCCTCAGTTCCTGGTTTCTTCTTACCCTTCGGCAATAAAAAAACTCTGCTCTTTTTTCGAAATACCTCACTCTTCTAAAGGAGTGTTTGATAGAATCAATCCCTAAACATCAGGAGTTTCAGGGTGTCTACTCCAGACTATTCCTGGTCGCAAAACAAGATAGATCCTTCAGTTTTTGTTTTTTTTAAAAAGTCAATGCATGTATTCGATACCAACAAGTCAGAATGGAAACTATCCTCACGATCACCTATTACTGAGAAAAGGGCATTATATGGTGACCATAGACCTGAAGTATGCTTATCTCCATGTGCCTATCGCAGTTGCATCCAGAAAATTCCTTGGGTTCAAGGAACAGGACGAGAGTTTGCCACTTCAAGTTCACATCTCTCCCATTTGGTATTTCCTCAGCTCCAAGGGTTTTTACAAAAATCTTAACTCCTATTGCTGCAGATCTGCAAAAGGAAGGTATCACGGTTGTCCCATACCTGAACGATTGGCTCATCAAAGCCAGTTCTGCTCAGGACCTTCTTGGCTGGATCATAAACCGAAGAAAGTCCAACCTTATTCCTTCCACAAGAATTCAGTGGTCTAAACCACGTTTTAGCCCAGCTGAACTGGTGGAGGAGGAGAGATCATCTCAGCAAGGGTCTTTGCTTTCAACATCAGTGGATCAATCTTACCACCGATGCCTTGTACATAGACTGGGGAGCTCATTTAGGTTATGTCTTCAGGCAGGGCAAGGGGTCACCAAACATTCTGATCCAGTTCTCAAATTATCAAGTTTTTCTGGCCCTTAAGGAGTTCGGTCATGGTTAAAGAATCCAATCTGACAACGCTACCACAGTCTTGTATATCAACAGACGTGGCGGCACCCGGATTCCAAAACTCAAGGCCCTTTCGGACCAGGTCATGGCCTGGGTTCAACAGAACCTAGAGGATTTAGCAGCTACGCATATCAGGAGGAGGGACAACTGTATTGCAGACGACCTCAGCAGACCCCGTTAATCCCACACAAATTGGTCCCTAGTTATGAAATTCGGCCTTCCAGAGATCGACCTTATGGCGACCAGAAACAGCAAACTTCCGGTTTTTGCTTCTCTGTACAGGTGGGACAACCCTCAGGTGTTGGACGGCATGTCGGTGAAATGGAGGTTCGGGATAGCTTATGTTTTTCCTCCCGTTGCCATGATAACTTGTGTCCTCTTCAAGATTCGAGCGGTCAAAGCCAGCATCTTGGCAATTATCCTGTATTGGCTGAACTGGAGTTGGCTCAAAAATATGGCCGTTTTCCTTCCTAATGAGTCACATGACAACTGTAACGGCCAGGAATGGTCAGGATCAGTAGCTGAGGATCCACAGTGCTGAACCCAGACACGAACCAGAAAAGGCGTCTGGGACACGGGTACAGCAGTCCACAAACGAAGTAGAGGTCAAGGATTGGTGAAGTCAGGATAGCCGTGAGACGTAGCCGAGGTAAAGGATTGGTGAAGTCAGGATAGCCGTGAGACGTAGCCGAGGTCAGAACCAGAACAAACACGGTAACTGAGAAGCACGAGCAGAGCCCCGAGAACAAGCAATGAATCTCTTTGACAGGCAGCTAGTGGACAGCTTAGGAGCCCTAAAATAGACCCCAGGCAGATAACCCCGCCCCAAGCCAAGTGCACAAATAGATGGAGAAATGGCCTGCACATGCGTATACTGCCACAGGAGTAAATGGTCGGCTATCATTGGAGTGGCTTGCGCATGTGCAAGGTCCGATGGCATCTGCGGGAGGCTGCTGTAGCCGTAGCAGTAACAGGTAAGGTGGTTACAACACCAGGGAGGGGAAATGGCTAATTAGGCCAATTTAGACATAGTTACATAGTTCATAAGGTTGAAAAAAGGCCTAAGTCCATCAAGTTCAACCCTTCTACCTAACCGTCCTATTCTTGATCCAAAAGAAGGCAAAAAAACCCCTAATTAAGCTACTTCGAATTCTGCCATCAGGGGAAAAAATTCCTTCTTGACTCCAAGAGGCAATCGGATTTCTCCTTGGATCAAGAAGCTCTAAAATATTAATGTTATTCTATTTATATCCCTGTATGTCATGCCTTTCTAAGGCCCCTTTTGAAGGTATCTAATGTATTGGATAACACCAACTCCCTTGGAAGCGAATTCCATACCTTTATTGTCCTCACTGTAAAGCATTTCTTCCTTTGTCGTCTATGAAACCTGCGCTCTTCTAGTCTCAGAGGGTGACCTCTTGTTTTTTGTACATTTCTGTTAATGAACAGGTCACTGAAGAGCTCTTTATATTGGCCCTGCATATACAGTATTGGCTCAAATATAGGCCGCACCCGAATATAGGCCGCACCATAAAAGTTTGGTGCTTTTTTAAAGAAAAAAAAATCTGCACCCCCCCAAGATATGCTGCCACTCTGTCCCCCCCAAGATATGCTGCCAACTCTGTCTCCAATATGTGCCCCCCCGAGATAGGCTGCCACTCTACCTCCCCGAGATATGCTGCCACTCTGTCCCCAAAGATGTGTCCCCCCCGCCAGACTCCACGGAGTAGGATGAAGGTCCCCTGCACTTCTGCGGGGATCTGTATCCTAACCCTTCAGCCTGCCCGGTGCCCCCGGAACTGCATGTCCCAGGTTTTAGGCGCTAGACCCCAAATATAGGCCGCACCCCCACTTTAAAGACTTAAAGTGGGGGGAAAAAGTGCGGCCTATATTCGGGCAAATACTGTATTTTTATAATGTTATCATATCCCCTATGAGACTCTGTTTTTCTAGCATATATAATTTTAACTTTTTTAGCCTCTCTTCATAACTAGTATCTCCCAATCCCCTTATTAATTTTGTAGCCCTCCTTTGCACTTTTTCTAATTCCATAATGTCCTTTTTAAGGACCGGTGCCCAGAATTGTACCACATATTCAAGGTGAGGTCTTACCAATGACCCTTGAATTAATACCTCTTTTTATGCATGCCAAAACCTTATTGGCCCTCGCAGCTGCTTGCTGGCATTGCGCACTGTTGTCAAGTCTGTTGTCAACCGTTATTCCTTCCTTCTCATTGGTAGTTTCCCCCAAGGATATTCCATTTAAAGAATAAGTTGCATTTTTATTATTTTTACCATAATGCATAACTTTGCATTTCTCTATATTGAACCTCATCTGCCACTTGCACGCCCAGTCCCCAACTCTGTCTAAATCTTCCTGCAATGAAAAAACATCAAGATTAGTCTGAATTACCCGGCCTAATTTTGTGTCATCATTCAAAAACTGTGACATGGCTCTCAATGTAGCTTGGGAGATCATTTATAAATAAATTAAAAAGAAGAGGACCGAGGACAGACCCCTGAGGCACGCCACTTAATACCTGCGTATAGGCTGAGAAACATCCATTCACAACAACCCTCTGCATTCTATCTTTTAGCCAATTTCTGATCCACATACAGACATTTGCCCCTAAGCCTTTTTCTGTTAATTTATAGAGTAGCCTTAGGGGTGTACTCACTTTTGTTGCCAAGTTTTAGACATTAAGGGCTGTGTGTTGAGTTACTTTTAAGGGAACAGCACATTTACATTGATATACAGGCTGTACACTCAATACTTTACATTGTAGCAGAGTGTCATTTCTTCAGTGTTGTCACATGGTCACACAAACACCGTCACATACAAAGACATACATATCTGGTGCTGGCTGCCGCTTACACTGAGTTTAGTGTAAAGGAGGGGCTACCAGGAGAGGCTTCTAAACTCTCAGGAGGAGAGGAGAGGCTTTCCTGATTGCCTGAGACCTCCTTCACTTAGAATTTTCATTTCAGGACAATGCATTGTCCCGGATTGAGGCTTCCCGGGACCCAAGAATTACAGTCCCATAGCGGGACTGTCCCAGGCAATCCAGGACATGTGGTCACCCTACCTTCATAGTGTGTCCCAAAATGGCAGAAATAAAATGTGGTCATTCTAATGTGTCACCACATGTTGCCGTTTAGCCCTTTCTGTAGCTATAATGATCCCACCATTCCTTTCACAACATCTCAAAGTTAAACCCTGCCTTCTTTTGAGTGTAAACCTACCTTTTCAAAGTTGCGTGTTATGAGATCATATCTTACCTGTGTACAACTCTGTGTCTGTATATTCATCTATTTTTTTGTGATGCAAGATATAATCTGAAACCTTAGTTCCAACAGGCACTTGAATGTCCAGCCATTCCACAGATACTACTGTGCTTGATGGCTCCATGTTTGGAGAGAGATGAAACCTGCAGAGATAGTTGATTATTAATATTAACATGGAGAGAAAGGCTGTAGTCTTTTACTGTTGGTAAAATATTTAGATACTTACACTGGAGGAGGGAATGGGCTACAATTTGGAAATCCATTCTCATCAAATGCGTTTAAATCACATCGACACCAGTCTTCAATTACTTCTCCTTTTCCAGAGCACCAATATAAGCTCATAAAAGCTCTTTTAAAGGCCTAAGCAATGTAAATTAGAATTAATCAGAGAAAAACACATGTTGTGGATGATTATGCAAACAATTTTTTTTACTATTAAAGATATTGTTTATTTGTAGGGATGCACCAAAATAAAAATTCTGGACAGAAGCTGAAAAGGACCCCCCCCCATGCCTTTTTTAAAAAAATAATTAACCAACTTTTATTAAAAGTAACACACCAAAATTGGACAAAGAAAATGCAATAACAATATATATAAAAATTGTTAACAGCAATCACATTATCATTCCCAGGCATACCCAGATTCCAGCATGTACTGGCTGACTTAGCATGATAGGAGTTTGATTGCTGTTAACAATCATATAATATTGTTATTGAATTTTTCTGTCCAATTTTGGTGTGTTACTCTCCGTATTTGCTCGATTATAACACAAGGTTTTTTTTCAGAAAAATACCCCTCGTCTTATAATCAAGGTCTTCATCTAATCAGACCTCGAAAAAATGTCCGCTGGGGCCAGGCTGCTTACCAGTGCTTTGGTCACGAGCAGCGTCTCTTGTACTAGCAGCAGGAGAACAGGAAGCCAGCAGAGTCTTCACATGACTCTGCCCCCTCCTTCTTCCTCTGGGGGCGGGGGCAGGGCCAGAGAAGTTGCTCACACAGCCGGGCCTCTGCAGAAGTCTGAGAGTGAGAGATCTGCAGTTCCGGTAAGGGGGTGGGGGAAGGTTTATGAGCAAGTATGTGTGATTAATGGAATGAATGAGTATTTAAATGTTTGTAAATGAGTGTGTGTGTGATAGCATGGATGTGTAAGGGGGGGGTAGCATGGCATATGGAGGCTGTACTCACACTCCTATCATCCCCAGTTTCCTGCATGTACTGGCTGCCTTGGCTTGATAGGAGTGTGATTGCCGTTAGCAGTTATATATATATACCTCCAGAAATGCCTTTTAACCCCCTATATGCCACTCTGCCCCATGATATGCCTTTTAACCCCCTATATGCCACTCTGGCATATAGAGGGTTAAAAGGCACATCATGGGGCAGA